>JAAAKG020050182.1:0-18422 GCA_010014905.2 Druon quercuslanigerum
TACTTTAACGTACTTTATTGTACTCTAATACATTTCCCAAAGTTTCAGCTCGATCTTTTATTTTTAAAAAAAGTTCTCAGGTTCAAAAAAATATATAATGTACTGAAAAAGTGAGTCGGTAATATAGGTATTTCGCTGTGTCGCATGCCCTTAAGTTTAACTGAAACATATCTGATTCGCTCCGAAGAAAATATTAATTAGTACCCTAAATCAAGTTTGCGCGAATAACGACATTAAAGACTCATAAAAATATTATTTTTGCATCCTGAAACCTTCAAAAACCTTAAAATTAATATCACATGCAATATAAGATTTTAGGAATTCTCTGATCGGGGCCCAATTAGATGCAGACAGATTTGCCATACTTTTATGAAGCATGGGAATTCTTCACTAGAACCTGACAGGACACTCATCAGTTTTTTCTAAAACAGATATTCTGATAGGGGCCCGAACCAGTTTTTTCTAGACTAGATATTAGGGCCTCCAACCATTTTTTTGTAGACCAGATATTCTGATAGGGCCCATAAGAGAACTCAACTTCAAATAGGGAAATATGGGGAAATTTCTGCACGGTGAAGGATTAGAGTTGCTGCGCCAAAACATGAATACGACTAAGTTCCGTTGGAGGCAAAGAGCCGATACGTATTTAAACATTTATTAATAATAAATAATAAACTGTCTTAATTTAAATTATAATGTAGAATATTCTTCATAAAGACGATCAAGATCGTTAGGTTGCACAAATACGATATCGATTTAAAGATTGCAATTATTATTAATTAAAAAGCTTCCCTAAATTTACATTTTAATGTAGAATATTATTCATCCCAATACTGTTAATCGTTTTTATACGTTCTATGTATTTTTATCCCATGTATATCCTTCGTTTTAATTGGGAGGTATTGTCGGATTACTTCCACCAGAACACTATCAGAAGTTCGAGTAGGGCCCACATCTTCAAAGTGTTACTTTATCGATGGGGCCTCAATCAATTTTGTATACTAAAGCCTGATCAGAGAAAGGAAAAAATCGCCAGAGACCCACTAGAGCCCTTTTGAACTCCATGGGCTGCATGGGTACTTATATTATTGTAATATGCCACTTTTACGGTTCATCATCGTTAAAAAAATTAGATATTGAACTGAAAATTTTTCGGTAATTTAAGTTGATGCCAAGTAACTTAAGACATTTTTATTATGCCTTATGTATATCAATATAGTATTACTTAACCTTTCCGTAAGTCTAAGTAAGCTTATTTATACCAAAATTATTAGGAAACTTATAATTACTTTTTTCGTACAGTTTTCTTTTCAAATGCTTTTTTGTTTACTTTGTTCAGGGGTAAACAACTTTTCTTCGCATTGTAAGGTAAAATCGTTCACACTTCATGGGATAGCAAATGAATTATGATGATAAATATATTTGTTTTTTGAACTAAATATATATTTATGTGAAGGACCGCCAGATAGAAATTATATATTTGCAGCATCAATATTGGATTTAAAGTTCTTCTGCAGTAAAAGAAAGTACTGAAAATACGTCGCTTAAAGAAGCAAAGTAAATATCTTAATTGATTGCAAAAAGATTCTTGAATTGTATATATATATTTTTAAAAATAAATTTGTACGTTTGTTTTATTCTTTCACACTGAAGCCAGGATTGCAAAACCCTGTCGAATATTTCAAGTAATTTTTGAACACGTTTCTCTGAAAAATCTAAAATTATAAAGCACCTTTGTTTTTCGACCCGAAATCTCAGGGCAACAAATCTTTGAAGTATCTCATTGCTTTATGATAAAAAAATATTCTTAGTCAGCTAATTAAAATAAAAGCAAAGATATAATGAATAGTAAATTAACGTCTTGAATAACGCTTGGCGAATTGCATAATAAAAAAGCGAATGATTTGCGAATAGCAAAAATGAACATACGGATATCGATCAGGAAACAGCTTTAAAACATTCAAGAAAAAAACCATGCATCAATTCGTATGAATGCTGGAATCCTATCCTAGCTTTCTGTTTTGCTTGAGTAGAAGGTATTCGGATTTAGACTTGTGCAGCTAGAGAAATGACGAAGCGACTACATGGAATAGTTTTCATCTGCTGACAAACCTAACTCAAACTCCAACTATCAATTGTAGGACTACCTGAGGACATTATAGAGGTGAATAAGCTTACAATTTTTGGATATTTAAAATTTGAATCGATTCTGATCATGTTTTTTTAAATTGACATGCTCAAAATGTCCAAAAATGAGCAACAATCTTGTTCAAAATGGAAAGGGAAGTTAAACAGTTCATAAAGTAAAATTACGCTGTTATGTTCAATAATCCCAGGGATCACGTTGAGAACGCGAGAGGAAACGAGGTCTGGTGTTAGCATCGATGTTAGCATAGAATACCAAAAATCGAAGTATCGGCGAGACGAACTTTCGAATGTCCTGACTGTTATGACTCGAGGCTCGAGCGGGAAAAAAGTCATACTCCAAAATGTGTGCCTTTCGGCGAGGTACTGGAGCGGCACATCAGTGAGCGGAGGCTTTGCGCATCGGGTGCGTGAGCACGTGACTGGCTAAGATTCGTGGCCCGAGTGCACAAATTGGAACTCTGTGTATCTCAATTGAAAATTTACGAAGCTCGGTGTCAACGGGGTCGTCGTCGTCTCACAGATTTTAAGTTTTCTCATTCTGATTTTTTTTAGTACATTACTTTTTCAACAGAGAATTAAAAAGCGTAAAATGATTGCTAATACTTATGTTTCGCTTATTATTTAGGGGAAAGGTGTTCACAGGGAGTAAAGATATAGCTGTTTGTGATATGTGTGCAAAAAATAGGCGATTGTCCACTTTTTCACTAAATTTCCAACCGCGTAAGGTAATTTTCAATGAAAATTGTGTAGAATTTTTAACAATATTTTTTAGATATACGGAAAATATAAGGTTAAGTCATAAACACGCGGGCGGCAGACAAGCGATAGGTCTTGATACATTTTTTTTCACGCCCTTTTAATTGATTTGTGTTGATTGGAATCTTTTGACAAAATCAACATTTAAACTTTAAAAATGAAGGTCAAATAGAAATTTGCCTTTCTTAAGGAGTCACATTTTTTCGTTTTATATCGCATAAGAAAGCTCAATTGATATTTTCTGTTCATTCCTGAAAGACTTGGTAAGTTAAAATTTCTTTAGAATTTATGATTCTTCTTATGTTGTTAAATAACATGTCAATTAGAAACAGCATAGTATGCATGGAATGGTCAGTGTAAAGTCTGCTGATATAAGTAGTCCAGGTTAGTGGTAGGTCAGCCGCAACTCTATTCTATACATCACTGGCTAACAATGGATCTGTACTGTGTACCCTTTGATCGTGTGCTAACCTACCATGCATGTGGTATTTCTTTGTTTAGCCACCATACGCAACTAGAATTGTAAAAGCTCAGAAAAGACTAAGCAGGATTGCTTTATTTTTTTTACCACAGGCTATTCAATTACTTTTGATGCAAGACGCTTTTCAAATCGAAAAGGGTGAAATTCGCAAGACAACGTAGAAATTCGGTGAGAGATTAAGAGTGTGCAGCATGAGATTTAGATGCGTCCAGAAAAACCCCATTTTCATTGTATTTGAAAATCCAGCTCTAAAAAAATAACCTATACCTAATTACCAGAATCTTTAAGCAACAGGGATATGCAAAAAAACACGACCCGTGCAAGTCGGATCTGTCTTGCAGCTTGTCGAATTCTCGAGTTCACCCGCGAAGATGCAGCTAACCACTGAACTGAAATTTAACCCGCACTCATCAAGGCTTTTATTCCGTTCGATCTTAAATTTACATAGTGTTTAAAGCTATTAAATTAAATCCAAGTTCAAGGACTAAATTTGGGTTAAATGCAGGTTTTGCCAGTTGGACGTAGGTTTTCGGGAACGTCGCGGATCTGCGGGTCGACCACTAAAATCTGACAACCCGCGAACCTGTCCCGAGCCATGCCAATTTTAGACACCTAGTAAGCAAACATGTGCGCAATTAGTACTAGTACGTAGTAACATTTAAGAAAACATTGTTAACAACATTTTAATGAATAGTTGTTGCCAAGTTATGAAGAGGCAAAAAATGAAAGCGAAATATTAATGTAAAAGGTTTTTGCTATTTTTCCACATACATATTCAAAAAATCTATCAAAAACCAGCAACGTAAAACTTTTTTAACAATAATATTGTTTTCAACTGTATTCAGGATATACAAACAATTGTAAGCAAACATTCCAATCAATGATTGCTTGCTCCCTACTGTCTACTGTTTCTACTGTCAACGCGCTCGATGAGTTTATCCTCCCTGTTTCTCGACATATTTGCCTACCTTTTGCTTTTTAATATTTCACCCGAATATGTGGCTTTCAATTACTCAACTGCAATTGACTGTCATAATCCTGGTGAAATTAAATCGTCTTTTTTATTTTGAATAAATATTTCATGTTCCTGTTATGGTTAGAACGTGGTAATGTTTTCGGGAAATATACAAAATTTAACGAATCGCTTTGTCGTTGTTAAGAATAATGAGTAATTGAGCATAATTTATATAATTTATTCGAAAAGCCAATTTAGTAAAAAATGTATCTGTAATTGAACGTAACGCCGATTCCACGATATCCTAAAAAAAAGAAAGAAGGCTGATGAATATAATTATCCCAATCTCCTTAACTTATTTTTTAAGGTTAGAGGCGGAAGATGACCTGATGGGGCTAAACAGATACAAGCTTCAAATTCAGCGACCCCAAAAAGATGAAGAAAATATAGGTAAAACATAAGTATGGTGTTCTAGTTAACCGCACATGATATTTTTTTGTGTACGTGTGTAATGTTTGCCTTCCAAGGTGGGGCTAAAAAATGTTATATGAACAGCTTGCTCCGAGTAGAACCCCAATCCTTTCTTTTTTTCTCACAAATATCTTTAATATGAAAAAAACGGCGTGAACTTTCGGAGTTACTTTTATCTCTAAATCTAAATAACTTTTTTTTTAAACAGCGATGTTGTCATGATAATGTGATTTTAAATAATTTATAAAACATGAATCTAAAACTTCTTTGGATGCGTCAAAACATGTAACAAATTGCATAGAAGCAAAATTACAGGTTGTTGTGCAACTTTCACGTAAAATATCCACTGTGTTTAATAATGGTTAACACGAATTTCCCTTAAATCCTGCACTTCCATGTAAGATTTCTCGGCTGACATTGAACATTTTAGCCCACATGTTACAAATTTAGTCCAATTTTTTGTACATGCTGTTATCGACTAAAGAGATTTACAACTTCGATCAACAAATGCAACTCGGGCTGTGCAATCAAGTCATTAATTTGCTTTTCTTCTTCTGATGAAATTATTGGTAAATTGCAACAATTTTTAAAATTTTTACAATCATATTTTTTAGCTCCGTTTGCTTTCCAAGATATTAAATTTTCAATGCAACTCCCAATTGTTCTCAACACGGCTATAGCGTCTGAGAAATCTTTATGAGTGGTACACCAAGTGCACGGGTACGAACAGCCGTGAGACATCAGACCAATCAATATATTCAATAATTTTAGATCCATTGATTGATCCTGCAGATTTATTAAGTCCAACAAAATGATTAATTATCATGATTTTCTTCAGGAAATTGAGTTACACCTATCCAAAATAATTTATTAACACCAGAATCTTTTAAATTCTTGAAAACTACTACTCCTTCATTATAACGTAGATTTATCTGTAATTACGTTACACACCAAGTGTTCTTTCACATTCTAATCTAAAAATGAATTCAAGTTTTTCATTATTTCCTTTTTTGTACAATTATGACGTTTACCTTTTGCGATAATTGGTAAACACTTTCAACATTTGTTATTTGCAGATTTTTTTTCGTTGATTTTTTTTTTAATGATTGTAGCAGAGGTGCTTGAAAAGTTATATTTACTTTTACCTTCACTATGATACGTAGTTCACAAGAACACGGCTATCCAAAACTGGATCGTGTACTATTAGCTAGCTTAAAATTAGAATAATCAGCAGGCATCGCAATAGAATTATTATCAAAATTTTGATTTGCATACATCTTTTTTTCAATTCGCACGTAGTGCTTTCGGCAATCGTTCATCGTTGCTGTCATAAGTGACATGCTTATTAATTAATTTTGCAAGTGTATCTGTTATTTTAAAAAGAACTCTTTTTCTCTTCACACAACAAGCACAATTTTAAACGATAATCACTGCGCGACATAGCACGCACTTTGATTTGAGGTACTGGTTTCATTTTTTAACCAATAACTAAAAGTACGAGACATAATTTAAGTTTGATGCTCACTCTTCTATGTTACGATGCAAACTAACAATATTATGAATAACAATATATTCAACTCAAAAATATTGGACCACAGAATGATATGGAAATAGTTTGAAAGATTACTTACGTTTTGTATTATAAAAAAGAAGAATGTATATAGTTATGCGTAGGCGTATAATATACATATGCATTTATTTGATGTAAACGAAGAAACATGCATTTAGTTTTATGTAAACAAACCTATAGTGCGTTTGAAGATCATTTTCTTAATTATTTAACTGTTTAAAGATTATTATTAACGATCAATAAATTGAATAAAAACATTATAGATAAATAGTAAAGAAGAAAATTATTTAGTAATAATTTTCAATTACTTTAACTGGCCTAAATAATTTTTCAAGCTCGTATCAAATGGTTGTACCAGCTTATTTAGCGTTTAAGTAATTATACATAGCAATTTCAATGAATTTTTTACGAATAAAAGAAACGGCTCAGGAGATCATTTTAAATTCATGAAAAATTGATTATATTCACAATTTACAACAACTTCCCACTCGTAACTTTGGGGTCCTCGATTTTTTCGTATAAAATTATTCAGCTCCACCATGACCGCAGTTATATTAAAATGTAACAAACAGTGGCCAACCGTATTTTGAGTACGACATTCACAGCTGCATTCACTTCATGACTTTTGATGCACTATTCAACTAAATGTTCAGATGTTTAAGAAATTATTACCTTTGAGAAATTGTTTGAAAGTGGAATTAAAATATAAAATCTAAATTGATAAAATAAATGCAGGGGAGATTTAAATGATATAATTACTGTTACCGTAAAATCGAGGAAGTATTTCACAAGTTTTTACAACTTTTCAGATAACCTTTCCCATTCCAAGCGAAGCATTATCGAATAAAAAGTAGTTAACGACAGTTTCTACTTCACTAGTTCTTTCGTTGCTATCAAAGAATGATACATGTTTTTAGAAAAGCTTAATGCAGTTTCCAGGATATCAAGTTTAATATTTCGCAATAAAATTCTGTTAAAAATGTCTGCGAGATTATTGTAAAACTTCTCAAGTTAATAATTTATGTCTTTATGATTTATATAATTTTCTGAATTATAACAATACACCTGAACTTCACTTTGCGCGCGATTTCGGTTATGACCTCCGCCTCAAATTAAGGCTCCCCGAACGTAAATATCAGGGACGTGTGAACACTGGGAGTGAACTGACGCAACATGACGTAATGTGACGTAATGTGACGCAACATGGCGTAAAGTGATGCAACGTGGCGCAGTTATGCAGTTAGGCCATAAGGATAAAGCGCTTGATCACTATGCTACTGTTTTTTTACGCATGAGAGACCAAGGATGTCCTCCTGTTTCGGCTCCGTGGCTCCTTTCATCTTAAACCGCGGCGCGGCATCATTTCTGGGACTTTATCCCACAGAACTTAACATAATGAACAAGCGACCCTTGCTTTTTTATACTCTCTGGAATATTTCAACTCATATCCATAGGTCAATATCATAAATTTATGTCACGAAAATTCAAGCAGAATAAATACACTTGAACAATCAGCTGACTATTACCCTGCTTGAACGATTACCTGTAACATTTCGTTCCCCCAGTTTTTTCTGTTAAGTGACAAGTGACTTTTAAATTATTTCATCTGAATATTATCACGTATTCAAAACTGGAATATACTCAATATAATTTAAAGACTAAAAATAATGTTACAAATGAAAAATTATCTATTTCTTTCTTAGAATGCTTTAAATAAAAGATTCCTCGAAATGTAATTAAATTTTGTTGTGTTTAAAATCACAATATTGATTTTAATGTTCTCAACACACTTTTTAACATATTAGAGCTAGCATGAATAAAACGGAAATCCTTTACAAAATAATTGTACTCAGCTTAGAGCAAACACATGTTTATGATATATTTCTTAGCCTGAGGTTATCTGCCCTCTTGCCCTTTAATTTTTCGTATTTGTTTTTGCTCCAAGTCCTTTTCTTTTTCTTAACAAAAATCGCACCTGAGTCGCATTTTTTTAATACTTCTACTTATCGTTTTGACTTTCATACCCCGTCCATGTGGAAAAACATACACTGATCGGCAAATGACTGCCCGTAAAAAATAAATTTGCAACTGTAGGTGAGGAAGAAATCACTTTCCGAACTTTTGCGAAGTTTGCAAAGTTTGCAAAATTCAAGATGAATTTATTTTAAAAAGTGGATATTGACAAACAAATCAATGTCTTGAAATTAAATTCAAAATTATTTCCAGATTTTCCGAAGTTTCCAGGTCACATTTCCTCCCTGAATATAAAATTTAATTTCACACACCTTTTATATACGTACTAAACACTATAAAATCCAGAAAGCTTAATGTGTGTTAAACAAGATTTCAAATTATTTTGTTTAAGCGTTATTTAACTTGAATTTAAAAAAAGTTTCAAGTATTTTTGGGTACTAATTTTCGGAATTGAGGATGAAGGAGACAAAAGGGACAAATGAAATGCAACAAGAAAATATTTTATTTAATACTGTCTTGCAGTTATTATAAGAGAAACATAAAAAGTTGTCTTAACTTATCATATTTTATTTGCTCACCCCTGAGTTATTCTAATTGTGTACATATTGGAAAGGTTTCAAAAGATTCTCTTGATTTCGCAAATTCTTGTCGTTGAAAAATGGGAGATTTCGCGACAAATTTTTCTGATTATTTGGTCATATACTTCTTCAGCCTTTATTGTGAAACGTGCTACAAAAAGTTCACAGTCAACTGCAAAACTGATAGTCGATAAAAACGACCCACAAACGGGAAATTCCCGTCAATCCGAGAATGACGCCAGTGCGTTTCCAATTACTCTCAGCGGATTAATCTCCTGATCGTACTGGCCTCTGTTTTCCTGGCGACAAGCGGATATGAGGGCATTCGATCACTGGAAATGTCTTTCGATGTCCAAAGAACAATAGCGTCGACAAAAAGTGACATGTCTCCTGATCTATTGATGGTTGCGCACGTGAAAAGCTCATAAATTGGCCGTGATTGCGGTAAACGAGAATACTATTCATGAAAATAGGAGTTAGAAAAAAGTACAGTTAGTCATAAAATTAAATATAAAAAATTAAAATTTGTGGATTCTATTCTGCATACAAGTTTTTCCCCACAATAACATTTTAGTTATTTTTTCACTGTATATAGAAAATATCTAATTATTGCACAATAAACAATTTTGAATAAGGAAAGTTGTACTTTCGGGGGATAAATCATAATTCCGTAAAAGTTGCAGGGCTGATATTAGGGGGTTGTTGAAATTTATGTTAATAGCGGAAACATAAGTTTGGTCTTTGATGGTGACCTGTGTGATTATGTGAAACAAAATTTCTTTTGTGTGGGTTTTGCAGAGAGGGGCGCTTGGAATTTGTTCAGGTGAGAGTGGGAAAGTGGGGGGGGGGGGGGGGGTTCCAAATTTGTTTCATGATCTGATTTAATGAAATAATCAAAATCTTCATCTGCATCACTAATTTCATTTTCAATAGTTTAATTTAGTATTACATCGAGAAAATGGTCCATTTTATTCATGGTTACGACAGCAGATGTACTTATCGGTCGATGAGACTAATGACGTATTTTCAAACTTGAATGAATGTTCAAGGTGCACAAATCTCTGCCTAATCGCGTAAAAATACCGATATGTCTTCAATAATTTTCTGAATTACCCACTCATATTGGGTTAAGTCAAATTCGATTCGTTAATAAAAGTATATTCTAATAAAGTGAAGACATCACCTTTCTTCAAAATTATTTGATGAAAATTAATTTATATCAATGTATTATGATTTTGCTAATCCATTGAAGAAATTTACAATCTACACCACGCGTATGAAAACAGTCTCTTCTTTGCATGGAAATCAGTTTATAATTGACGTTTTAAAGTCCGCCAAAGCAGAGGGAACTTCTTACGAGCATTTATCGGAGTTAGAGCAAATTGGATTTGCTTATTTCAACTTCCATTATATGTCCATAAATTCGGATGCTCCCGACGAAACCACTTTTATTATTTTCTACTCAAACTAATATTTTATTTTGGTATAAGTCAATATTATATTGACATATCTACTCTGTGAATATATTTCCTTCTGACATGAAGTAATATTAACAGAAGAGTGGTATCTAGATATGCGAAAGCCGAATGAATTAAACTAATCTTCATGCTTCAAGTGAGTTGAAAAAAAAATCGTTTCTTCAGTTGTATAAGAAAATTAAAACCACCCTTAATAATTTTAAAAGAAAGCTAATTCAAGGGAACGCACTGAAACATAACTTATATTTGTGTTCTCCTTTAAAATTATTAGTACAGCTATAAATTAAAATTGAAAGATTAGACAGATTAACGGTGTCCTTAAATTTTGAGGAGTCACTTATGTCTCAATTGTTTTGTACACAATTTATAAAGAAAAAAAAAATGTCAGTTTTTAAAATGCGTGAACACCTTTCTTGCTCCGATCCGGTCAATTGCGGAGTAATATATATTTGCAATCGTTGACATTCACTTACAATCGTTTTTAGTTGCATGCATTTTTACTCCAACTAAAACTGTATCAGCGAAAGTTATACCGCTGATTTCAATCAGCGTATATGTTATGTCGAACCAGCCAAATTTTGGTGCTTATCAGTGAAATTTAATCGACTCATCATCATGTAATCTATTGTATACGTATAATTAGCTGATAAATCAGCGCGCTGATTCTGATTTATAGAGAAATTTTCGATGATGATTCTCACACACAAATACTGCAGGTTTTCATTAATAAGTGTTACTTAATACTTATTAAAACCAAGATTATTACTGATTCGTAATTCTATCAGGTACCTGAAATTAAAGTTAAGTTGTATTCAATTTTTTTTTAAGTTATCTGTTATTGAAGCAGTATTTTAATTTCAATAGTCAACTTGCATTCGATTTTATTGTCTAAAAGACAATGGCTACATGGCCATACCTTTGTATGGCCATGTAGCGTTTTCCGATCAGCAAGCGTATGCAATAAATATTAAAAGTTAGAAACTTTTTTAAATGTGTTTAATTTCTATTGAACTATTATGCAATTGATTAATATTTCAACTGGAAATAAGAGGTTATTGTGGGTCGATTCAGACCCAAGTCAGTTTAAAACCCTCAAATTTCAATAATAACCCCTGGTAAAATTTCTCTTCACTCTTAAACACTTTTTCTTTAAAGGCGCATCATGAAGATTGCAAAAAATGTTTTTCAAGAATTTTATTTCTAGTGTTAAGCACACCCACCTCGCGAAAATTCGCCATGCTATAAGAGATAAAAAGTCAATACATGGTTAAAAAAAAAGAAAAATCTTTCCAATTACTCATAAACTTCATAAAAATTCAAAAACGTAACTTATCGCTTAAAAAGAGTTTGCACCTACGTTAAAGTTATCGTGGGTCGTTAGCGACCCAACAGGAACTTAAACCTGCTCACTATGAAGGCCAAGCTGTCACCGGGGAAACGCGATTCAGCACAGAGGATCCTCTATTCCTATAGTTTGTTTCGGGTGGGAACAGGTATTTCTGAGGTACGCGGATTCTGAGTAATGAGATAAAAGAAAAATACCTGAGGTCTGGAATGACCCTTGATAACCGGATCAGGTTAATCATACAATATTGAGGAATAATTTCACTTTTTATAAGTAGATGGTTGATGATATCAAACTAGTGGAGTCTGTTCATGTTGATTTACATATGAATATAATGATTTGCAATTACTTTAATGACTGCTTAATTCATTAGTGATATGATTATTATTGAAGTGGTTTTTTATTTTTGCAAATGTAATATTTTGACATTCTTAATGAACTAACTTATGAAAATTAAAAATAGTACTTAAGCTTGTAATTTCAATACTAGATTTGATTTTGAGTTTTCTATGTTCAGTGGCGATCTTTAGCAATCGCATAATAAATTAACTGAAATTAAACACATTTGTGTGCAAGCACTTTTGTTTTAAAGAGATCCAAGCCCACCGTAATAAGTACAGTGTTTAAAGTAGGGATTTGCAGCTCAATTTATTTTAAGTATTAATACTAATGAATCACGTATAAAAATTGTTAATCAAAAAATATTATATAGATAGCTGATTTAAACATGCTGGAACTCTAAATATGACACAGGGATAATTTTGAGAGTGATTAGAAATATATTAATTATGTATGACCTATATAATGTTAAGACCTATTTAAATTATATGTATTGCATATGAACGAAATTTTTTTACATGAGATTTCGATTGGCTATGACACCCGCAACTCGTAATTTCACATAGCTAATTGAAATATATGAGAATCCGTGACATGAGGTTACAGTTGGCTTTTATTTTTAATGAAATTGAGGATCATTTACATTTTGTCAATTTTGTTAAATATCCTGTTGATCTGCCATTTTTACTTTGTTAAGAATTTCAACACCGTGAACTGGATTTTTTTGCCGTCTTCGATGATCGACGTTAAAGAGATCGTCCATCCATTTCTGCAGCGCTTTAAAAATATTGTTGGCACTGTTGGATAATACGATAATGGGTGTTGCGTTATATCATCAGTCACGAGCTTACAAAAGAATTATGGCGCGTCGCGCCGTTTTGTGCAACAATGAATAGCTGTTGTTTCGCATTGTTAAATATTCGATGCGTCACTCAGCGAATAGTGTACCCATGAAAATCGTATATGCTTAATGCTAATGCTTTTTAATTATTGTAATATTGAGTCTTATATAAAACTGTGTCTCTTAACGATAAGAGATTCACAACTAGTTAAAGACCAAAAATCGAATTTTACAAGGTACATTCAAGAAAATTTTGGTAGTAAGCTTCGAAGTACAAAATTCTGATAAAATACATTTTCCACTGCGTCATCATTATTTTACATTTAAAAATGATATAGATAAATTCACCCTAAAACGTTTAAACAAAGCGTAATTAGATTTTTATACGAACTTTAATGTATTTGTTTTAGTATGAAAATTATCATACTAAGAACACGTGAAATTTAATTCCAAAATGCTGTTTCATCTGCTAAAGACAGACCTCGAAATTAAAAGGTTTTAAAGCTCAAACATAATAAGAAGCACGTAAAATAAATTTTTTCTTAAGTTATACATATTTTGTGATTTTTTGTGATATTTATGTTACAAGTGGAATCGAAAATGGTAAGAAAATTAAGTTTCAACGTAGCAAATTTCGTTATTTATTCAAATAATTTTCAAGAAAGGTGATATCTGCACTTTATTAGGATATACTTTTATTCACGAATCGAAGTTAACTTAACGCAATATGAGTGGGTAATTCAGAAAATTATTGTTGATACATCAGTTTTAAAGTTATTAGGGTATCAGTTTCGGCGGTTGGTAATTCGAAATATTTGTGTTATCGACTGCTTCGGGGTTACCACTGGAGTTTTTTCCAGAGGGTAAGAACTTTAGGGAAGCTCAATCCTGTTTTACTATGTACCTTTAGAAATTTCGCTTACCGACTGTGTTATTATGTTTAGTGTAAATTTCTCAATTTCGAGGTCACTATTCTAATTGGTTCCAAACGCATGTCGAATTTAAATAAAATCAGTATTACAAACCAAATTTCTGAATTTATTCTTTACTACCTTATCTCAATGCTCTAATTTTCAAACAGAGAGTAAAATCTACAATAGCCTACTTTAAAATTAAAACCTTAACAATTAAATGTTTTTTGGTGAGATGCAAAATTATATTTACTTGAAAAGTCTCTTTATTTAAATACGCCTTTTAGTTGTTTTGTCCAAACAAGAAAAGTGGTAACTACATTTTGGATGAGTCCCCTGCCAACACAACCGCAAATTTGGTTATTTATATAAAGTGATCTGAAATTTTTATTTGTTTTTAAAGTTCAATATGAAAGTGTAGATAGGACATCGTGCGTATATATTTCGCCTATTCTACCCGCATTCGGCAGTGATAATTTGAAAAATAAGAGTGAGTTACGCAAAATTAAACTTTCCAAAAAACACTTGAGTGAATATATGTTTTTTTTTACATTTTCATCATTTATGATCGAGAAAGTATTAGAATAGTCTGAAATTTCAGATCTTAGTTTTTGAACGGAAAACAGTTTTTGGCACAATTTCAACTTTATCAATTCCTAAAAAATTCCTTAAGACAGTTTCTCGACAGATCTCTTCGTTTTTAATTTATTTATCGAAATTGATATGCAGAACTCTAAAATTACAATATTATTCCTAAAGACGCGAGATGCGTAAAAATTCTAAAAAAAATAATTGTAGGAGTTTTTGTTTTAACCGTCAACAATGATATGAAAAATCCTATTTTTAACATAACAATGCAAGATAGGGGGAAAAAATTTGAAGGAAGCATTGTAGATTCCATTGTAAGGTAGCTCATGAAATATATGTACATTTAAGAACGTTTTTCAAAAATCGCGTAAAAAGCGCGAGTGTTGCAATGCGAATGTGTGCCTTGAAGCCCGTAGAGCTTTAAGTAATATAATCTTCAACTATACGTCATGATGTAGAAAAATTAGAATATGGCGATGCATAAAAAACTGGGACCCAAAGGAGATGATATTGCTGCAGTTTTATTTGAGCATTCCGAGTGCACAGAATAAATACCCGAGCGCGACGCGGTAGTAACCAACTATCAAGCGCGAAGCGTGACATCCGACAGCCGTTCTCCCTAAGCGTGCTCAAAATTGCGAGCGATAAAGATTATAAATTTTTGGTAACAGCATCCAAAATTTAGGTACTACTTTTCTTGTTTTGACAGCAGGGTACGGCGATTCGAAATATTATTAGCAGCCCATTGCAAAATCCGAAATTAAATATTTATACGAAATGCGGGAGTTTCTGCACTTGCGTTGTTTAAAAATATATTTATATTAAAGATATATTTCCTACTTGCATAGTATAAACTCTATTTTGAACAATTATTTAAATTCATAAAATATTAAAATATAAGCTAATTAACAATAAATGAATGCAGTTGTCAGTAAATAGTATTTTTATTTTGCAATGTTTGTTTCAACTTGAAAGACGATACTGAAATATAATCTCAACATTTCTTGCATGTATGATTTTCCCTTACCAGACAAGGTGATCTTCAATTTTTCGTCTGATATCATTTTTAAAACTGATTATCACTCCAGTAAAAAGGAGGTAAATATGGAAGGCGTCGATGTTGTGGACTCTGACTTTTTGGCTGTGGATTTATTTCTGATGAAAGTGCAGGGCTCGGATTATGATTCACTGACATTCCTGGATGCACTGGCCTTGGATTTTTTGGTTGAGATGAAGATTCTTGTATTGTTGATCCAAGTGATTTTACAGATTTTTCTCCTTCAGGTAATTCTGGCATCTTTAAAGCTGGCGTAAGAAATCGTCGTTCTTTTCCTGAGCTTGAAGGTGCTGGTTTTTGTTATTCCTTCCATAAATTTTTTTAGCCCATCTTGACCTGTAGAAGAGTTGCCTGACTGCGCACTCAATTCTGTAAGAATCGTTTTAAATTGATAAATTTAAATTTTCTTGGACGACTAAATATACGACATATACTATGTGCTATAATATAAACTAATAATAATAAAATATTACCATTCTGATTATTCTCTGCAAGTTAACAACATGCAAATTAAAGTTTTCTTATTGCGAGGCCCTTTTTATAAAACTGTGTTAACATTTTTTAAATAATTTCAATAGGGTTTCTTAATTCACTCTTTTCATTAATTTAAGAATTGGTTTACGGATGTCCTTTTTTAAAAATGATATTTGTTGGCTCTTACCCACTAAGCTCATGGGTGGCATGAGATTCATTTTTTTAGAATCACCTACAAGTCAGCAACAGCATCGTTACATGCATTGTAATAATTCGTATTTTCATTATTACTAAAAAAATTTGAAGCTTGATGTTATGTCAAAGAACAGCGTAGTGAAATAGTTTGTTTGTTGGTGAAATGACGATTTTTGATCCACTGGTCGGAAAAAAATGGTGATAGCCTTAAGCTGTGAAATCATTTCCTCTCTATAGCTCCGCCGGGTTTCGAACGCAGGTCTAATGCTTGTCGGTCTGGTGCTCTAAGCCACTCAGCTACGGAAGAGGAGGTGATTCATTAAAACCTATTAATATTTGGTTTAGACTAGTAGATCAAAAACCGTCATTCCACAGACAAAAATGTATCAAATCGGACTTTTGTGATATTATTGAATATCAGATCTTATGTAATTACATAGGAGTTTATATTATACTAATGGTTTGTAACAGAAATTATTCGCAATAATTGAGAGATTTCGTGAAATTCCCGAGATTTGCAAGTCTTTCAGGGGCTCATAAGGAATCTGAGAGATACTTGTGCATTTTGAAAAATTGCCATGAGATCCCCAGAGTTTTCAAATTTTTTAAGGAATTTCAAAGTATCGTAAGGCAGGTTCTCACCTTGTGGACCCGAAATAGTGCAATTTTTTTTTGGAATTTTTTTTGAGAAAACGATTGAAGATAAAAAGTTAAAAATTTTTTGTGGATATGAACACACATTTATTTAGAGAATACAATATTTCAAATTGAATGAATCAAAAAAAGGGGGGGGGTCCAGAATTCTTGGGTGTCCAGAATGGTTTTCAGAATATTGCAATGAATTTTGCAGGTTTTCTGGAAATATTCATTTTCACGTAATTTCACAGGATTTCGTAATGTTTTAGCGGATCTTAGAGGATTTAAAATTTTTTTGGGGCATTTAGAAACATGACATGAAATTTTTATGCAATTCATTTCAGTAGTTCGGAGGAATTTTAAAGAATTTTTAAGATTTAAAAATAATAATAGCGAAATGGTGGGTTGCCCAGAGACGAGCTCAGGCTGAACGGAGGAAACGTTAAAAAATGTACATTTTTTCTCATCTTTTACAAAACTACTGTAGGTTGTTGCCCTCCTCAGTATACAACTCAAACCAATCATGACTTTCTCCCTTCAAATTTATTATATTTATTAATTATATTTATTAATTGACGAATTATTTGGTGATAAATGTAACTAATTTACCTCTTGTAACTACAATTGCTATTCTACCTAATATGACCTACATAGGAGGACTAACGGCGACTTGTTGCCGCACGAAACTGGTTAGTTACAGTTACCATCGAAGTAGTTGTTGTAGCTGTTACAATCTCTAGTAATAAAGAGCTTCTTGTCGTAACTAACCACTTTTCCAGTATACGCTTGTGCCAATTGTGCTGTACGGTGGCGAGACCTAGTCCTACCAAGAAAATTATAAGAGTAAAGTTAACGTGGTTGGCATTCAATACCTATGCAATGTGAGCGGTAAAACTTAAATGAATAAAGTTGGTCAACAAAAAAAGAACTTTATTGATATCGTGTGGAAATGTTGAGAGAATGAAAGAAGAACATCTGAGGGAACATGTATGTCTAGATGAACTAAATGGTAGCGTACTAAGAGGCAGGCCAGTTTAAGAATGATGGGAGTGTGTGAATGAGACCTTAACCGAAAGAATATAAAATGTAGCAGAAACACAATAGCTTGCATTAAATTTTATGGGCGTAAAAGAAACTAAAGAGGTTTGCTAGGAAAATAAGTAAGGCGGCAAATATTTTATAAGAAATGCACGATAACGAATTTTATTAAAGTGAAAGATCCCTAAAACGAAAGACCTTGGATACTAATGCGCCCCAGTATTGAGATTTGCGCACCTGGATTGCTTTCTAAAGAGAATAATCAGCGACTTGTGTCAGAGCAGTGTTAAGGAACATGCTGGTTATTTAAATAAACTGCACGAGAATTATAGATTTATCTGGAAATCTAAACCCCTTTTTATACCGTCTCGTACACTTCTCTTTCTATTATTTTATATTTTATTATAATAATGATAAAATTAATTATGAATTTATTAGTATCACGCTTACCAATCGAAGTGGAGAAAAGTACGAAGGCAAGGTGCAGAGCCGCAAAAATGATCTGCATTTGCTCAAAATAAGAAGACAGTCTATTTTATAATTTCCGTAGTAGCAAAATAAAATGTTTGCAAAATATTTTCAGTCAT
>JAAAKG020050193.1:0-18420 GCA_010014905.2 Druon quercuslanigerum
CTCAAATCACCCGGATTAAAGTCGGTCAAGGAGGGTTTTATTTTGGCATGTCAAGACAGTGTCATTTCCATCTTATTATACTTCCACCTTATCATACATTCTCGATAATAGCTGCATGGCGTGCCATACACACTATAAGCATCTAGGAAACATACTATCTAGTTATCCAACTCATGTGGGAACGACCTACATCTAAAGGCACAATGCGGAAACTAAGAGTGCTTTATTACCATCCCTGTCACACTTACGGCATTAACCTTAACATCGCTCCACTAAACGATCCCAGGTAAATAGAGTCAATTGTCGAGAATGAGAAGTCCCACATATACTGGAACTTTATATTCTCGAAAATCGCCCGGTCGCCCGGTATCTCATAATCACCGTTCTAGACACCTAACCCAGGTGCCATTAAGTTTTCGGCAAGGTTTTCACACCTCCGATTGAGGGTTAATTCGACTGCCTATTAAATAACACTTTCAGAATAGCACCCGATCCCGGCGAAATCCTGCGGTTATTCTTATGACTTATATATGGGACGTTCTTTGTCAAACGGAACAAAGCTCTATCCAAAATTCCTGTGAACGGATTTTAATGATCTTAGGCTTAAAGTCTTCGTTACTGATCCCTCTTTCGAGGCGAGTGTGGCCTTTTTAAAAATTATAAAATGGCTGCTCAAAATGGCGGCCTCTCAGTGTCCTCGCACATCGGTAACGGACGATACGGTCGAGAAAGTGGAAAAAATGTTTATGAGCGATCGTCGAATTACTATTAGAGAGGAAGCTGAGGATGTCAGTATATCATATGGCCCATGTCCAGCAATTTTTACGCATGTTTTACACATGAAACGTGTGGCAGCAAAATCTGTCCCAAAACTACTGAATTTCGATCAAAAGCAATAACGCCAGGACATCGCTCAAGCTTTACTAAGTGAAGTTAATAACGACCCTACGTTGCTCGAGTGAACCATAACAGGTAATGAATCATGGGTTTATGGATATGATGTCGAAACTAAGGATCAATCGTCCACCTGGAAGCATTCAACGTCACCAAGAGCGAAAAAAGCACGACAAGTTCGATCAAACGTGAAGCTAATGCACCTGCTCATGCCTCAATGTTTGTTCGTGAGTTTTTGGCCAAACACAACACCGTTTTGATATCACAACCAGCGTGTTCACCGGACATAGCCCCCTGTGACTTTTCCCTATTCCCAAAGATGAATTAGTCCATGAAAGAAAGACGTTTTGACGAAATCGACGAGTCAAAAGCAGAATCGTTGAAGCAGCTGCATGCCATATCGTAAAGTGAATTTCAAAAGTACTTTGAAGATTGGAAAACGCGCTGACATAAGTGCATTACATCCAAGGGGGACTACTTTGAAGGAGGCAAAATTGATATTCACAAATAAATAAATATTAATACGTGTATTTCCTCCATCAAAAGTTTTAACAATGAGTAGAAACAAATAGCAAAACCTATTCTTCTTAATCGTCTTAGAAAACATTATTAAAACAAGTAATCATTAATTATCATATAATTAAATCTATAATTTGTTTAAATAATGTAAAATATTAGAATTAAAATTACTCCGCCGCTATGGCCGACAAAAAAATTAAAATTTCCAAACTTATATTCCACGAAAGCGAATAGAAACTATGCATGTGCACATATTTTGTGGACATATTCGAAGGAATTAAAATAATCGAAAATAAAGCACGTAAGTATGGAATTAAAAATAACCTTGACAGAAGAATTAAAATATTCAAACTTATGTTGCACACAGAGGAATAGAAACTATGTAAGTGCACATATTTCGTGGACCGATTAGAAGGAATTAAATTCATCGAAAAGACAGCATGTAAGTATGTAATTAATAGAAACCATTAGAGGCGTGTCTACTGATCGGATTAGGAGGTATTAAAAAAGTGAAAAATATGTTCGCCTACATGAAATACAATACAAGTGTCAATCGGTAAGGAAATAGAAAACAATTGGTTTCGGAGATAAACTTATTCTTTCGTTAAGCACTTCTCCCGATGGAAAATTAGGAAATTCAAAAAAAATTAAATAATGATCTCCGTTTTTCTACTTCAAAGGATAGCAAAACTGTTTGATGGGGATAAAAACCTGTTCATGCTAACGAAGAAGGCCTGTGCAGACCAACACCTTCAAATGATGTATTTGGGTGGAAGCTTCAATTCCGTCGAATTTATTGAAAAGAAAAATGTATAAAGTGTCCAATTTTTAAAAATTATCACTCAGTGTGTGAAAACCTTCAGTTAGATCAAAATTATCATGACTTATACACCTCGACATCAAATGCTGCAAGCAACTACTTGCGTCAGCAATGCACCTACAGGTCAGTCTTCCTCTTGCAAGTATAACCCAGAATCTTTAAGAGTGGAAATTATTTAAAAGTTACTTTAACCTCATGAGACTATTATTTAATGGCCAAGGGAAGCGACAACCCAGCTAAAAATTTATGTACAAGAACCTCGGAGGACCCTGCAAATGTTTCTGTACGTCAACCTACACACCAAACTGTACAGGTAATCTTGACGGTTCCTGTGCAGAAATTTGGCAAAGGAAACTGTACATGATCCTGCAAAGGAACCTGCACCGATAAAGGAACTTTTGAATGATCCTGTACTGGTTCCTAAACAGGTTTCTTTGCGAAGACAATTGAGACACAGGTTCATGTACAGTAACGTGTATAGGATCCCTTACAGAAAACTATCAAAGGAACATTTGGAAGAATCCTCTACAGAAACACGTATAGGTTTATTTACAGCAAGCCATCGCGAAAACTCATGTCCCTTACAGCTATAAAGTTACCTTCCTTTTATTTTCTTGAAGATTTAACTCGCCATCGAGAAAGCCACGCAACTAGCGAACCCTTGTGGATTAGTTTCTACGAAAATTCATGTATAGGATCTTGAATTTGTTCCTGTGCATGAATCCACACCTCAGTGCTATGTGAAGGAACCTGCACAGGATCATTTAAGGGTTACCTCGCATACAGGTGCTTTTAAAGGACCATGTACAGTTTCCTTCACCAAATGCGTGCGCAGGAACCGTCAAGATATCCAGTATAGGCTCGTATGCAGTTTCATGTACAGGAACATGTGCAGGATTCTCAAGAAACGCAAAAAGATTACCCACCCAGTTAACAATATGCGCGCACAATGATGGCGTAATGACCCGCACGCGTGCGAGTTATCCCGCACGCCGCGCCATCACCCGAGCAGACATATGGACAATCATTTGCGACGCATATCGGTCGCACGTGTGAGGGTCGTACGCATGACGGTAACATCCGAGCTGTGAATAAGGTTATGCTCGGTACTTTGCAAATTTTCAATAAGCTGCGTTGATCCAAGGAACTGCTGTATACCCAGTTATTTACAAAAACACAAAACAAAGAACCACTTTAGCTGTATTTACGAAGTAATAGCCTTAATAAATAATACTATTACTTCGTGACTATTATTACAATAACACGCGGAAGTAAAACGGACTTACGCAGGCTGACGCGTGCGAATGACGGGAGACTGTGTTGGTATTAGACAATTTTTCACATTTCGTTTCGGGAAAAGGCGGACTAATAATTTTTATTATTTTCTTCATATGAGGGAATTTAAAATATTTAAATTTCACAATATAACTAGGATTAAATCAGATGATTATTATGGGAACAATCATTATTTATCGGCAGCATGGACGCATGCGTGCGTTGGAGACACGCTGTCATACGCAGTTATAAGTGATGTACGCCGTGATGGCGATATGAGACGCATTAAGCACGCACCGTACCTACCAATAATCGCATTGCGACAGGTGATGGCAGTACGCGTGCGTTATGTCTCACATAGCATGCCTCGCACGCATGCGGGTACTGTGCGTCGCATGATTGTTATTTCGGCATTTGTACTGCAAGAAAAAACGTTTGCTGTAATCCAGGAAGTATGTCTTAGTATCGTCCGGTATCTGCTGGAATAGAGTGTTATGCCGTTTTAACGTACAAACGATGTCATAATTGAAACAATTGCTACAGGTGTTTGGCGTAATGTGAAATTACCTTGTGTGAGAAGTGTCAAGTCCTATATAAAAAAATTAAATTAAATTAAAGCGATTTGAAAGTCTGTTTCTTGAAATGATTACTTTTTATAATAAGAATGTGTCAGAAGAAGTGATTGAGAAATAACCAGAACTCAGTTGTGTGAATGGTACCTTTATACATTAAAATCTCATGTATAATCATGTATAATGTACAATCAACTTCATTCAGAAAAAACCTAATAATAATGCAAAGATACTTATAAACTAGACTTGTCTATCCAACTATTGTGAGAGTCGTAAAAACCTTACCATTTTACAAACAGCTTACTTCCAGGTTTTTTCAGTACTTTTTCAACAAGGTAAAGGTCTGAATTTCCAACTCTACCTAGTTTTTGTTCATAAAAAGTGCCTGAAATAGCTTTACACTGATAATCTGTAAGTATATACCTCACTGGTTCGGTAAATTTAATCTAAATTATTGTAAATATTTCAGTTGTCCAATTCGGTGCGTAGCCTATCTCAAAAACATGCTCAAATTTGCTTACACGTACTTTGTAACCAACTTTAAATTTAGCTTTCTCCACTGCTTGTTTCACACTATAATTTTTATATACGTTAAACAACAATTTTTTCTCATTTTGTTCAGTAACATCTTTTGGTTTTATTTTAATAGTCTGATGTTTAGTATCATTGTAAGTTATAGTTATTATAATTATAATTATTATAGTTATTATTATAGTTAAAATGTACAGTGCTTTGCCACATCCAAGCTAAAAAACTGCAATTTTCACATTATTTTTGTCATTTATTGTAAGCACTTTGAGCGTTCTGGTGTTTTTAAACTCCTAGTTTGATAGATGTGCCAGATTCCCCAGACGATTTAGCACGTTTTTATGTCGAAAAAAGTCACCGTTCTCGACTGAACATAAAAATATGAAGAAATGATTCCCATCTAGAACGTTTGGAACTTCATAAAACAAAAGTCAGTAAGCACGAACCTACGACCAAGTAAGAGCTAATTCGTATACTTAATCACATTTGGAAACATTTACGAAAGGTTAAGAGAAAAGTTGAAAACTGTTTGAACCGTATTCCTCGACGCATTAGAGCTGTATTGTCTGCTAAAGATTCCTATATGAAATACTGATTATTGAGCCAAAGCTAAAAAATTAATTTTTTATCATTTTAAATAAGATACACATTGATATTGAGACATTTTTTCTAAAATCTTAGAGAAATACATTATAGAGTATGAATTTTATTCCGAAAATAATAATCTACATTCAACTTAAGGCGAATTTGGAAAATCTGGCAAATCTATCGAACAAGGAGTTTAAAAATACCAGAACAATCAAAGTAATTACAATAAATGAGAAAAAACGTGAAAATTGTAATTTTTTAGCTTGGATTTAATAATGTAGCAAGGCACTGTACTTGTGACCTTTGTTTTCATTTGTATGAGGTTGAATTTCAACAAGATCGGATTGCCAAGACTCATCAATGCTATGGATATCAAAGTGTCGACGTTGGTAGTTTTTTCTAGCAGGCCTATGTAGCTCCTTCACCAGTTGCAGCTTCTCGTCATCCATTTTTGAGGGTGCTTAGCTTGGCATACGACTGAGAAATGAGCTCTAAATTGCGATGCGCCAGTTCTTGAGTTGAATCCACATCAACTTTCATTTGTTCATTTGTTTCATTTGTTTTATTTGTGGAAGTTTCTAGAGTTTTAATCATCATGTTGTTAATTTGTTAATTTGGTTATTTGTTAATTTCCACGGGTTTCTATCTAAATTTAAGTTTAATTCTAAAGGGTCGGGTCTATAAAAATATAACTGATTAGGCTTAGTTTTAACCTGAATCATTTTATTTTTATACCAGTTCTTTTGATTCTATTATGCTGGCTAAAATACTCGAAACTTTTATTTGATTTTAATTTGACCTTGATAAAGCATCTGGTACTTGGTTTAAACTTACTTCCCTTTCTGTATATGATATCGTAATCGTACTCTAATCATTCTAAAGCCCATCTTGCTAATCGACCTGTTGGATTCTTTAAATTATGCAACCATTTTAATGCAATATGATCTGTTATAACCTTAAAAGAATAACCCTCTAAATATGGTCTAAACTTTCTAATTGCCCAGACTACAGTTAAACATTCTTTTTCAGAAGCTGAATATTTACGTTCGGCTCCATTTAGACATCTACTCGCAAACGCTATTACATAATTTTCGCTGTTTATTGTTTGTGTTAAAACGGCTCCTAATCCTACGTCACTAGCATCAGTTTCAAGTTGGAATGGGCTGCCAAAATCAGGACAGGCTAAAATCGGTGCTGTTTTTAGTAAGTATTTAATAGTCGTAAATGCCTGTTATAATTTCCGCAAATTTTGGAATAAATTTACTTAATTGTTTTTGGCCTTGGAAAATTGAAAACTGGTTCAATTTTTTCTTAATCAACTTGCAATCCTTTTTCATCTACTATAAAACCCAAATATTTTATAATGGAACAACCAAATTCGCATTTGTCTAAACCTATAGTTAAATCTGAATTTTTTATTTTATCTAAAACTATTTCAAAATATTTTAAATGTTCTTTAAAATCTGTAGAAACTATAATTATATAATCGAGATAACAAAATACATTTGGCTTTAATTCTGGTGTTATTATTCTGTCCATCAGGCGCTAGAATGTAGCAGGAGCATTTGTTAATCCAAATGGCATCCTCTTAAATTGATACATTCCTTTGCATGGGACTATAAAAGCTATAATTGGTTTCGATTCTTCGTCCAGTGGTATCTGATGATATGCTGAAGGAAGATGGATTTTAGACATATTTAATCTACTGACGCAAACACTGGCTCGTGCCAGTGTTAAGTCGCTCGCCTTGTAGGGTTTAGGGTTTGGGGCACCATGCCCCCATCCACTCTGTGCCGGCTGGGGTGCTAGCGGGATCAAGTCTAGTGCATCACCTGCAAGGAGGGCTTGGGGTGGGGTGCCTGGCGACACGGGAGAAAAGACTTCGCACTGTAGCAAATATGTCTCTCTCTCTCTCGCATGTTATTTCTCAGGCTAATCTTCGTTCGGAGTTTTAATTTGCTTTTCTTGCTTTCCCTATTCTTAATTTATTCGATATATTTCACTATCGGTTCCTTCCTTTTAATTACATTCGCTTTTATAGCATACCTAATACTTGGTAATTCTGGTAAGCACCAAATCTTTTTCTCATAATCCATTTTTAAACCTACTTTTTTTTTTATCATATCCGTTCCTATTATCCCCATTGATTTTAATCCAGGTACCAATCTAAATAAAAAATATTTTTCCACATGACCTACATTGATGGGAATTAAAACTTGCCCTGTAATTTTAAGTTGTTGTCCATTTTCTAACATCAATGTATCATTTATCGGTTTCTTAATCTCATACACTAACTATTTAACTGTTTTTATGATTTTTTTACCTATATATGAGTGAGTTGCACCGGTATCAACTAACACATCAAAATTTACGATCTGTAAAATCTACCATAAGGTGAAATATTGTTTCGTCCGAATCGTTTCTGTCTGTGTCAAGTAGTTCTGGCGGTCTCTGCCTTTGTCTACTATTTTCCGCCTTTAATAGTGACCGTTTGCATTTCCCTGATTTAAACTATACCAACAATCACGACGAAAATGGCCTACTTTCCCACAATTGTAGCATGTAATGGGTTCTCTATATTTGTTATTAAAATTTTAGTTTCCTAAATTTGGATCCATAAAATCCTGTCGACTTGAATTCATTTCACCATTTTTATTCTTCCTAATATTTTCATATTTTGAATTATTAATATTTTCATTTTGTCCTTTATTTTCTTCAGCATTAAATAAAAGCGCTGGTATTTGCGGAGTGTCTTCAATTTGTCGTGTCTGTGTTTTTCCTAACAGCTGGTTCAATGCATGTAGTAGTACGTCGCCAACTGTGTTTTGTTTTCTAAAATGATTATTATTAATATACATGAGCCTCTGATTTCCGGGGTACGTCCGATTATTTCTAAAATTTGGATTATCATTTTGAGATCTTGGGTAAAAATTTTTTTGGTTTACATTTAAAAAGTTTGGTAGAAATTGATATTTATTTTGTTGATTTTTATATCTCGGTCTAAATTGTCTCGATTGATTTTGACAATTATTTTGTTTTTGATTTGTGGTTTGATTTTCGTTTTTTATATTATTTTGACTTTAATTATTTTCTGTTTCGTTTTTCTTTTTATCAATATTAACATAATCTTTATCTAAAATACTTAACTGTTGACGTAGCATTAATTTTTCGAATAATTGTTTAATTTCTGTAACAAAAGCATGAATATCTTGATCTTTTTTCTGGTTGCAAAATTTTATTTTATTTTTAATTATTTCCGTATATCTTTCGTTTAAATAAGTTTCTTTAAAATCTTCAATAAATTCATCTAAATATTGCCAATTATTTTTATTGACCTGAAACCAACTTAATGCTTCTCCTTCGAAAACAGCATCTAAATTTTCTAAAATGTCTCGTTCGTTAATTTTATACCCTCTTTTAAATCTTATTAAATTATTTACAAAATAAGTTGGACTATTTTCCGTGTTTTTTAAAATTTTAATGGGCCAACTAGAAATTATCTGGAAAGGGGTTTGAATCATTCCGAAAGGAAACAGAGTTGCTACAATTTCATTCATATTATTTTCATTCATCTCTTCTCTTTTCCTATCTGTCTCTCTACCCCTAACCGTTCGACTTTGCGTTTCCATTTCGTATTGAGGCAAATTTGATTTTCGTATAATTAATTGCCTTTGCACCGGTCTCGGTAATGAGTATTCGTTCTCGTGGCCGCTGCTTCTATTATTTGTTATTCTCTTTCTTGCACCTGCTAATGAGTGCCTTTGGTCGTTAAATTCTAAATCTGTTTCTTCGAAATGAACCGTATTTTGTACATTTCGTGATTTATTACTTTGATTAAATAAATTTTGCGTTGTATTTAAAATTCTATCCATTTTATCATTAAAATTTTTAATTTCTTCTGAATGTTCTTTTATTTTCATTGTATCGCTTTTATTTTCTTCAAAATTAATTAATTCTTCTGTTTTATTCCAAAACTGATCATAATTTTCTATAAAAGAATCAATTTCGAAAGTTTTATTATTAATTCTCGTATTTTCTTTTTCTTGTTTTTCTAGTTCTATTCGCAACCTTTCGCGACCTAATTTTGCTTTCTCTGCTCTTCTCTTTCTATTCTCTCTTTTTCCTTTCTAAGTGTTTCTTCTTGTTCTAATCTAATTAATTCTAATCTTTCAAGTACTTTTCTCTTGTTTTCAATTTCTCTATCCATTCTATTCATTTCTAATTCACTATTTTGTAAGTACCTACTATTTTCCTCTTCTATCCTCCAATTACCTAACGTATTCTCGGTATTTGGGGACAGTATTCGCATTTCGCGTCTATGTGGGGTACGGTTTTGTCTATTTGAGTTGGGGGTACTTTCTGTCTGTGTTTGTGTCTGTTTTATCGTTCTTGGTGTTGCACCTGTCGCTTGACTTGGCTGTACCGTCCCCCATTCTAATTCTCTATTTCGTACCGTTACGAATTCTAAGTTTGTATTTATTTCTTCTCTTCCATTTTCTCTTTCTACCGAATGATTATCAATATTTTCGTTAACTAAATTATTCGCATTTGCTTGTGAGTTATTTTCTTCAAGTATAATTTGTCGAATTTCATTATTTTTTCTACTTTCTTTTACATTGTCTAGCGGATTCGCCATTTTCGGAATAGTTTGTATTTTTCCCGATCTTAAATACATTCGATATTACGTATTCTTTCTTGCTCGTTTCTAATTTTACGGCCTAGCTCAGAAGTTCTTTACGGCTGATTAAAAACCGGCACGTTCACTCAAGTGAGCATTTCGGTTTTTTAAATTGGGGGATGTGCGTGGCCTTACCACATAACGGAAATATCCACTGAAGGCGGCAAAACATGGGGTTGTTTGCTTACTAGTTGCTTCTATTTTTCGATTATTTTTCGAAATTCATTATCTATCCTTGTCATTTCTATTTTTTGGTTTAGTTTTTATTTTTAAACCCCTCACTTGTGCAATCCTTCTACATGGAGTATACACAAGGCATTTTTCCTCAGGGTAATTTTTGTTTATAAAAGGTGGCAGAGCTTGCGAACACGCGAAGTATGACAACTATTTCACGACATATATCTACCCGCATTGTTTCGACAGAAATGCATGTTTACCCGCACTTTTTCTAAAAATCAATTAACATTTATAACATGAAATCAATCTGAATACAATTTTCTCGAATCATTTTCAATTTTTGACCATTTTCATCACAAAAATTCTGCTTCTAATTTTTCCTTTCAAATGGCAAACACGTATACAATTTGAAAATTTGAATTGTCATCATTTTAGTGACTTCCATTTTCGACTGAGGATTTTGTAGAGATTGTGGGTTTTTGAGGAGGGCGCCAAATTTGTGACGGGAGTCGCAAATTAAGGGATTGGGAAGGAGGTGGAATGTCGAGAAAACGGGTAAAGTCAATGAAGAGAAACGACATAAAACGCAAGGGTTTATTTAATAACTTACAATAGTTAGGGGGGCCTGCTGGCCCGCAAGCGATGGTGAGTCTTGACGGCTTTACCCGAGTGCAGGTTGATGTATGCTGGATAACGTCACGGTGATCTTGTCCTGGAACCTGGAGGCGCGATAGCGTTCGAAGATGTAGACGTGTAGTCGGTACCATCTTGGCAGGAGTGCGGAGAGCTCAAGACCAGACTCGACTAAAACTAGACGAGACGAGACTGACTGCTTCGGGGCAGGTTTTCGGTAATTATATACTGTGGGTGTTGTTCCCCACTCCTAATCCTAGGCCCACAGGGCCGTATGGCAGTGGGCGCTTGTAACTTTGTTACAACTAAAAATTCGTCTTTTTGAGTACAAAATAATTGCGTTTCTGGGTAAAAAATAGTCGTCTTTTTGGGTACAAAATAGACGTCTTTTTGCATTCAAAATAAATCTTATGTGTTGAAAATTCAACTTTTTGTTTGAAAATTCGACTGTTTGATACAAAATTCAAATATGTTGTTAAAAAACCATCTTTCTGGGTTGAAAATTTTTCTTGTTTGTTCAAAGTTCAACTTTCTTATTGAGACTTCAACTATCATGTTCAAAATTCATCTTTCTAGACTGAAAATGATGTTTTTTGTTAAAAATTAATCTTTTCTGATTTTAAAGCCCACTTTTTTCTAAAACATTATACCTTTGTCTTTAAAAACATTACTTTTTTGTTGAAGATTCATAATTCGTGGTAGAAACGTCATATTTCTTGGTTGAAATTTAACTTTTTTGATGAAAATTCAAATGTCTTCTAAAAAATTTGTCTGTTTGTTATGAAGATTGAAATATTTGAATTTTAATATTTTTTGTTAGAAAATTTGACCATTCGATCAAAAATGCAGCTTTGTATGCTAAGAATTCAACCATTTGGTTAGAACTTTAACTATTTTGTTAAAAATCTAATTTACATTAAAAAATCCTCCTTCTTCGTGGAAAATTGATCTTTCTTCTTTGAAAAGAATCTTTCTTTTAATTTAGCCGTCTTCCAGAAAGCTAATCATTTTGGTTTAAAAATTTTAATATTTGCTTAAATCTTAAATTATTTTTTGCAAAGCTTCTCTGTTTTATTTAAAAGTTTAGCACGTGGGTTGTTAATGCTACAGTTTTGTTGAAAATTATTTTTTTGTAAATTCGTCTCTTCATGTTGAAAATCCATCTATTTAAGTATAAAATATCTTTTGGTTGAAAAATAAATTATTTTGTTCAAAATGCAATATATTTTGGCTTGAAATCGCAAATCTAGGTCTAAATCCGATAAATTGGTAAAGGCATGATGTAACCTCGCCTTTCAAGTAATTCGTTCTTTTTTTCTTTGTCGATTCCTTCCGACACTTGAAGCCATATTTTTAATTGGTTACAACTGTGTCCGTGTACAGTTAATTCTGCTATTATTTTTCTGCACATGGCACGTCTTTGGCATCCAAATTAACTTTAAAAAATGGTACATTTGAACTCACTTTTAACCTCTGTTTGTTGACAGTTGAATTAAAACATGTCAAAATTGTCTGCTATTTGAACGTTCATACGACGCGTCGATAATCGGAATGGTTACGTTTGGTACCCTTATTTAAAATTATGAAATATGCGTGTCAACCCTTGCAACAAACAATTAATTATTACAAACAATTTTCCGGTCACAAAACAGACTTATGAAGTGAAAGGTAAATTATTATTTTATTTGACTGTTTTAAAATTAAATAATCAATTTTAAATATAAAGCAGAAAATACATTTTTCATCACAAAAATAATTTTAAATAAATTTTTTATTTCTTTATGCACTTTACAATTATTGTTAGTTGTAAAAATTTTTAAACAAAACTGAAATTTAATTTGAGTTAAAATAATTAGCAATATATTACTTTTAAATATTTTCTTGTAAATGAAAGTCAATAAAAATAATTTTAATTTGCTCATTCCTTATACATTATTGTTGCAATATATTTCGAAAAAGTCGACTCTATTCGATTTATTGAAACTTGAAAGTCAATTAGGGAAAGTAAAAATATTTTTTCGAAATTATCGCTATACAGGTATAAGTAGAATTCTTTTAAACTATATTTTTGATAATTAAAATCTCCATAGAAAAAAATTTTGCTGTTTTTTGAGATTTTTATCTATATCTACGATGCGGAGACAGAAGGCATTTTTCTTGAAACTTTAGGGACGTGTTTTTGATTCCCAAAGAAAGTTTTCATTGTTATTAAAACTTCGAGCAAACAACTTGTTTTAGATTATATGCTTGTATTTTTATGAATTTAAGAGCCGTATAGCATCGATTAGAAGATGGTTCTCGGTCTTCGAGATGCATCCATCACCCTACTTATTTTCCGACCAATTTCCGGACGGAGCCGGATAAGATTCCGCTGCGTAAATAATTTAATTTTCTTATTCGGGTGTCTGCTTAAAATCCAGATAGCGTCGGATAAAACAGCGTTTTCAGTTTTGGTTGGATCCATCACTCAACTTAATTTCCGACCCAATTCCGGACTATATTCCGAAATGAGCTCTCGGAAGCCTTATCCGGTTATGTATCCGTCTCTATCGGATACTATATGTCATTTTGAGCAAGCTTTCGCTGGTTAATACCCTGAAACGCATTCCTGCGTGTCAACAATATGCTAAAACACTCGCGGAGAAAATGCAGAAATTGTTCTTCCTTGGGTCGCTCCGTGTCCTCAGGGTGCACGAGACTTTTGCCGGATCGTCGTATTGATTCCATCACAGACTATAGCCACCTATTTCAGGACCGTGAGATGTGGTTACAGCTAAAATTTTACCGTGATTTCGCTGGGATCGGGTGTGATTTTTCAGATTAGCTTTTGCCACGTACGTAACAAACTCTTGATTTTAGAAAAAAAATGCTTCCATTGAATTGCAAAAGCATACTCGTAGGGGTTTTGGGATCGCTGATAGCGATTCCCGATATCGGAATTTCGAAATACAACATGGCGGCCGTGTGCAATTATTTTTCAGAGTGCATGTATCGGTAGATTGTCATGTGCTGAAAATGACTTGTTCAATATTGCGCTCATCCAAAAACTCTTCAAAGTAATCTGAAAACATGTGAATGATTAGAACTAAAAACTAAAAAAGCCTTAAACTTGAATAGCTAGGGAAAGTGTAATCAAATTATAACAGCTAAATTGAAGTTTTTGACCGTCATATTGAACGCTCAAATTTTAATTTAGGGTTTCTGGTTGTATCTTTATAATCCACCATTTTAGTTTGAGAGTTTTGAATAATATATTATATAATATAACTATAATATAATATATTATAACAGTTGAATTTTCAAACAAAAAGTTGAATTTTCAACACACAAGATTCATTTTGAATCCAAAAAGACGACTTTTTCGTACCCAAAAAGAAGAGTTTTCAATCAAATACATTAATTTTCTACCAAGTAGTTGAAATTTCAACTTATCAAATATACGGCTTACAGTTTTAAGCACACCTGGAATCATTGCATGTATAGATAAAAACTTTAATAAAAAAAAATTGCACAGAAAAACGAATTTTCAACAGAATGGTTATATTTTTGACCTAGAAGATAAATTTTCAACAAAAAAGAATACTTTTCTATCCAAAAAGACGACTTTGCTACAAAATACAACAATGGTCTACCAAATAACTTGATTTTTAACTTATACATTATGTATTATAAAGTTTAAAGAAGATAGCCTGAATTTCTACCCAACTGTTAAATTTTCATCTCAAAAAGATGAATTTTCTGAAAAACAGTATAATTTTTAATATAAAAGTTCATTTAAAAGCAAATAGTTTAGCTTTTAACTGTAATTATGACTCCCCGATAAAAAAAATATTTTTGTATGGAGTATTTCAACTTTTGGTCAAATATTCAACCAAGAAGGAAAAGAAGATTAAATTTTCAACCAAGAATTTTCTGCCATGCAGTTGAACTTTCAACTAAAAAAGATAATTTATTAACCAAATAATTAAATTTCTAAGTGAAAAAGCTAGTTTAAAAAAATGGAATAGTTTAATTTTCAGTTTAAAAAATTTATTTTAACCAAACATGAAACGAATTTTTATAAAATTAATTACATTTTTAACTAAAGAAAAGAGCCTTTAACTAAAAAAATGAATTTTAAACAAAGCATTTGAATTTTTGATTGAAAAGATGGTTATGAAAAGTAGCGCCAGACTACTTTTAGGACTACATCAGTGATCATTCCAATTTAAGGTTAAACTTGCAAATCAATTAATTCCTCATAATAAAATTTACCACAAGTATAGGAACAAAAATGCCTTTAAGCCCCTCTCAGATTCGAATACAGCATTGTTTTTCATTAATAATAATTTGTCCTCATTTTCATACTATTTTCTACAGGTTAATTTCATTTGCTGGCTTCTACTTGTTAGGATATTAAACATTATTTCATTTAATCTAAAATTATATATTCAGAATCAAAAAATGTTTCGTGGATTCCCCAGCATAAAAACATTTCACACGACTTGAGCAAATTTCAATCCAACAATAAATTCAGCGGATTATTGTTTAAGCGTAATAAAATGTACTGGAATAAAATTATTCAATTTTCATTATAGTACTACAACTTCTCTATAAATTTGAAACAAAAATTTGGGTATTCTTTCAAATAGAAAAAAGATCAATTAAAATTTCTCTTCATAAATATTCATTGCTAAACATACAAATATATTACATCAATCTAACTTTCCATTCAGCGACCAAAGATCAAAATTATTATTAAGAATTTATTGAATATAGGAAATTTATAATGTACTAAACATTTCTTTTATTCAATAAAATCACATTGTAATTTTATTTTGCATTAATAACAAGTAAGAAGGTGGACGGATGTAAAATTTATGTACATTTAATAATAATTATTTATTAAGAATATTTGTACTCAAATTTTTGCTATTTCAAAAAAAGCGCGCTCTACAACGCATGTACATTAACATAAGAATACGCGCTGAATAGAGAATCTATAAGAATCTAATGTGAATTGTTGGTCTGCTCAATTGGGATAAATATGTATTGCATACGCGGATTGAAAATAAGATTCAAACCAATTAGGGCAGGTAATTTTCGGCTATGGTCTTGTCTTTTTTTTTCCTATCGTCTACCCTATCGTTGTTCGTATCGCTTTCCTTTGGTTGCGAAAAAACTACAAGAAAAAAATGACAAAAAAAAGATGACACGATTGTCACTTTTTTGCTTTCATAAATTTTCGTAAGGGAGGTGCGCTCAAACCTATATGTTTCACCTATAGGTGCCACCTATAGAAAATGACATAGGATCCTATATAGGTGCCTGTTAAGGACCCTGCTAAATAAGGTACCTAGTGGTACCCATTAGTACGTAACTGATGATTCTTAATAGTATTAATGGTAAGTGACAGTCGTATGTCTCTAGGTGCTCCTGTAAGACTAAAGAAACTTCTGCGCAGGCGTAGGTTCTATAGAATACTACTGCGCATCTGGATAGAGTCCCATACAGGAACATCTACAGGATCCTATACAGAAACCTATATAGGTTTTATTGTAGGTTCCTATGCCATTTCCTATAGGTGAAACATATAGGTCACTTTCTCTTACTTTCTCGCCAATTATTCTTATTTCTACAAGCGTTGTTTCTGATCTATCCTTATTGTAGGAATTGAAAAGCATAACGTGACACCGATCCTACGTCACGAGACTGATAGTGAGCAGGGTTATAATATCAACAAGTGCTGGAAAATGGACATGGTAATGAGGTTCAAAGCTCAAACAACGTTGAGCCTGAATCACATTTCATTCTACCTACCGACGATGATGATGAATAAGACATAAACGGGGATGAAATAGTAGAAAAACACTCGGTATCAAATGTCCGTATCATAAAACAAAAACTCAAAAACATAGTAAGATCAACTTTTAAATTGGTGAGATTCGGATTCTGTGTTAAAATTCCTATTAGCAGGTCACGGAATAATCACGATAGTTTTTTTTTTACTGCAACGGTAAAAAGTTTTAAAAAATATAAGACGTATAACGCCTGTTAACTGCTACACTTAAAACGAATCATTTGTAAGTAGCAGTCAACAGGCGTTATACGCCTCATATATTTTGAAAGTTTTTAACGCTGCAAAAAACACTATTGTGATTACTCCGGGACCTTCTAAAAGGAATTTTAAAACCAATTTAAAAGTTGATCTTGCTGTTTAAGGAGGGGGGGGGGGGGTTGTTGCATGATATGGAAAGAATACTATGAGAATACTCCTGTAAAGTCCACTTTCCGTTCATTCGATTGGCTAGGGTAACTCTGAAACAATATCGGATGGTATTATCAGCTAATGTCGTGACCAAAATCAGAATATTATATAATATTCATGAATAATAGACACTAAATATTTATGTACTTTAATGTTACCAGCCTAAGTCGCATTATTATGTAATATTAATACATAGTACAAACTAAATAATTAAGTATTTTAATGTTATCAGCCGAAGTCGCAATAGTATGTAATATTAATGCATTGAACTAAACAGATATTTAAGTTCTTTAATAGTTGTGTTTGATTTTCTTTCTAATTGATTGCATACCGAAACTCCTATAAATACTTAGAAAAAAGAAATTAAACAATAACAAAAATCTTTTTAGTTCAGGGGACTGAAAAAAATAGGCATTTGTGAACAACATAAGATAGAAAAAGCTAGGCCTATAGGACCACAAGGGATAGAGTCAGTGATAGAGAAGGATAGACCGCTGTGAACACCATGGATAGAAAAAGATAGAAAGTTGTGACTGTAAGAGATAGGAGTCAGAGATACAAAGATATCGATCTAAGTAGACGCGACGGATAGGGCGTGGAAAGAAAAAAATAGAGTTTGCGGGATGCAAAGTGTGCATGTAGGAAGGATTGAATATCTCTATCTTTTTTTTATTTATACGTTTCTATCTTTTTGAATCTTTTTACACCAAGAAGGGTGCAATCCCACAGTTCTTTAATGGAAAAATTAGAGCTTTCCTTTTAGACAAAAGAAGCGGAAAAAATATGTCTTTTTCCAAAAAGTCAAATTTTGGTTTTGAATTTGATTTCAAGAGGTCAAATAATAACTTTTTCAAAAAATGCTTATAATTCCTTAAATTGGTCTAAAAAAACGGAACTATAATGGAAGAAAACATTTTTCATCCCTTTTAGAAAAACTAAAAATTACTTAAATATACGATATCCGCGAAAATGTCGATCCCCCCTGTAAATATCAATCCAAATGAAAACATTTTTTCCTTATAAACTACTATCCAATACCACAACACTTTGCTTAAGTTGGACTTTGATCGGACAAATTTAATTTCTGTGTGGGTACACTTGATAAAAAAATGCCCAATATTTATTTTATTCTTTCATTCATTAGTTATTATGAGAAGTAATCGAACGAAATATGGCAAATCCATTTTATCTTTTCTTTAATGTAGATAATGATTGTTTCTGTACGTTTGTAATATTATTAATTTGATTATCACAATGAAATTAGTCACAACAAAATCGTCTCATTATTAAGATGTATCCTTAAAATAAAATGAATGATCAAAAAAGCTTAATTTCTGATTAAAAATTCATTACGTAAATAGGGATAACTTGTTAAAAATGTATACAATTTTTATCGTTCATAAATAATTTTCAATAGAGAGCCTCGGTGGCTCAGTGGTTAGACGCTCGGACTTCACCTCAGAGGTCCGGGGTTCGATCCCTGAGCCGG
>JAAAKG020050204.1:0-18420 GCA_010014905.2 Druon quercuslanigerum
TGTTTTTATAGTTTTGGGTGTGTATTTTTATAAGGGGGGGGGGGGGGGGAGGGGGTGTGTGGTAGGAGGGGGGGGGGGGGGGGGGGGGGGGGGAGTCACTGAAAGGTCATCAATTGTCACAAGGGAGAGGGGTGAGTAAAAAATGATATTTGATTTTACTTACTACCAATCCCAACTTCTAGTTATCTTCGAGATGAACCGATAAGCTTCAACTCTGTGTCAACGGCGAGGGCTACTCTCGATGTAGCACATCAGTACCTCTGCCCAGATCTTGCTCATATGGCTGTGAATTTTCTTCAAGACAACCTAAAACCTTCAAACGTTTTGGAAGTTTATCACGGACTCATGTTTTATGTAAACGATACAACATTAGATGCAGGGAGGACCCCAACAACTCCTACAGCCCCTCCAGAACCTGGAGATGATGCCGGTGAAATAGGTAAATTGTAGTAAAGATAATTTTACGGTTTTAATTTTCCACTAGCTGAATTCTAACAAAAAAGACCGAATTTTCAAACAAAAAAATGAAAGCTAAAAAAAAAATTATGAATTTTCAACAAACAAAATAAATTTTCTAAGTGAAAAGATGAACTTTTAAAAATGTTCATGGCTTTCACCAATTAGTTGATATAACTTATCATTCAACTTATTTAACTTGTTAAACTTATAAAGGATACATTTACAACAAAAATTGGAATTGTTAAATTCGCAGACATGAAAATTAATTTTTAACCAAAAGAAACAGAATGTTCTATAAAGTAGTTAAATCTAAAATCAAGTAGTATTTTAAAATCTTTAAATAAAATAGTTGCATTTCTTGCTTATAAATGATAAATTTTCAACAAAAAAAAAGAATGCTAATATTTCAAATAAAAACAAATTAAGTTTTAAGGAAGTCACTGTGGTTCAGACGGTATCGTGATTGTCTTTTTTCCAACACTGCAGCCTTAGCAGCCACGCTGCGCTGGCGCGGGTTAGATTCCCAAACCAAGTCGTGAGACTAGATGTGTTTTTTTAGAAAGCTTCGATTCTGTCCCTTGGTATCCCCACAGATACCTTACAGTTTATAATTAACCATATAGTACATTCGCTAATGACCCTGCTGGTTGATGCGACTAGAAACATTAAATTAATAAAAAAATGAAGTTTTAACCAAAAATAAAAAGAATTTTCAAGAAAAAAGTAAAATTTTCAACTAAAGGGATAAATCTTAGAAAAATACATGTTTAATCTCTTCTGATCGGCACCATTAACGCACAAATAAAATAATAATATTTTCATGGATCTATTATTTTTTTGTCCTAAAAACCTAAAATTTAAAGGTATATAGAGTTAATTATAATATATATTGTTACTTAAGATTTAATTTTTTATATTGGCCTTGTTTTATATGTTTCTCCTGCTCAAACACTACCAAAATTTTATCATACGACATCTTTCAAATAAAAAAGTTTTTTTTTATAGCACTTTTTGTTTATTAAAGTACGCGACACCGGTGGTTTTATTTTGTTCAACCAAGGAGCTTAATTTTCGACAAAAAATATTAATTCTCCCCCAAGAAGATGTATGTTCTATCCAAAAAGATGAATATCTGAAAAAAGTTGAATTTTAAACCGAAATAATGATTTTTCATTAAAAAAGTGAATTTTTTACAAAATAGTACATTTTCATAAAAATAATTCGAATTTCCAACAAAAAATGTGATTTTTAACCAAAGAGTTTAATTTTCTGCTAAATTGTTAAATTTTCAACCTAAATGACGAATTTTATGGAAAATAGTTCAATTTTCAACACAGTCTTTCCCCTAGCCCTCTCTTTACCCCTTTTTAAAACAATTCTTTTTCACTCTGTTTTCAAGAAACTTCCCCTTTTTCTGCTTTTTACTTAAATGTCAATTTTATTAGTAGAACCCAATAATAAAATCCAGCTATTTTTGGTTAAAAGTTATTATCGACTATTTGTTTGAAAATTATTTTATTATTTTGTTGAAAATGCGTTAAATTTTTATTTGTAATATTTTATTGTAACTGAAAATTTAACTATTACATTCCGGGTCGTAAATTTATCTCAGCTAAAAATTCAACTATTTGGTTGAAACTGTTATGGTGGAGTTGAAAATCTATTTTTTTGGTTAACGATTTATTATTTTAGAGAAAAATTAATCTCTTTGGTTAAAAAAATTTTGTTGTTGAAATATAATTTTTTAACTGAAAATATGACTATTCCATTTTTAGTTGAAAATTTATATTTTTAATGAAAAATTCATCTTTTCTAGTTGAAAATTCAACTATTCGGTTCAAATGCATGTTTTTTTGAAAATAATAAATGTACGAAACAGTGAAAAAGAAGGGGGGGGGCGATTTTTAGATTAATCTAGAATTCCCGTGTTGATCGTTTAAATTTCAGGTTTTATTATATTCATATATTTCGTTTGGCAACAATGCTTCGACCCAGGCCGCTAAATTCTCTCTGGTAAGAACCCCAGGCGAAGAGCTTCGCAAATGCAAGATGTAAAGCACCCCACACGTGCCCATTAGTATCCAATGTCTACCTTTTCAGGTGTCTCTTTCCTGTCCTGGCATACTGTTTTAGCTTCCTTTATGTCAATAAATTTTTTCCTGCAAGCTCTTGTGTTTCTATGGGTTTTCACATCTTTTCTAATCAGGGTCTCATTCAAACATACCCACCATTCTTTCGTAAGTATACTTGTTTCTTCAGTCGTTCTTCTTTCATTCTCTCAAAATGCCCATACGATCTCAATAAATTTCTTACATTCTTTTCAAAACAGTGTTTGCTCTATCACCATGATCTTAGAGAATCCTCTCATTACTGACTTTGTCCGTTAGCGTTTTACCGCATACATTGCGCAGAAATGGCATTCATAATGCGTTTACTTTACTCATCCTTTTCTTCGCAGGTCCAAGTTTCACCACCGTACACCACAGTGGGTGCAAATACAGAATTGTTCATTGCAATTTTAGTTTTATTTCTTACCTTTTTACTTCTGATAATGTTTGCTACCATGCCGATAACCTTCCTATCCTCGTTTATACTCCTGGCTATAATCTCTTCATCAAATTGTTCTATCCTCCCATCGTCTAAGGCCAATTTCGCATACTGCTTTCCCTCCTATACTATTTATGTTACTCACCTTAATTTTAAGGGCCATGTTCTTCATACTAGTATTCAGTTGCTCAAGATTCTCTTTAAGCTTTCGATTGAATCTGCCACAATGAACTTGTCATCTGCAAATGTTATCCCACGCAACAACACTGTCCCAAGATCCACACCTTCTTCTTGATTTTAATTTCATTCGTGTTTTTAATGCTCTTTCTTCTCCATCCTTGACCTAAGTTGATTTTTGTGAGTAAGGGGTAATGTTCCGTTCCACATGCAGAACCTCTCATAACCCCTGTATCTCTTACTGGTGCTCTCTCAGTCTATTATCCGCAACAAGTAATAAAGTACATTATACTGTGGACATCTTCTCTACACCACAAGTCGCTCATTGTATACCTAAACCACATATTTTTTAAAATAAATAAGCCTATTTTTAAGCATAAGCTATAACTAATCTTTCTCCGTTACAATTTGTTTTTGGATCTTAAATATTATCTAGCACACTTTATGTACCCTACCCTTGAAGGCCAATCCACCCTTTCATATCTCCTAGTAGAATGATTCTTTCACCATGATCGCAAGTACTTATAGTATCATATAGTGCTCAGTAGGCGTCTTTTACTTCACTCCTTTTACCATCCACTTATGTGTAGACGGGTGTAGCACGCCATGATAAATAATTTTCTGATTCCCGCTTTCCTTCTAACCAATACAACATCTGGGAGATACAAAATCATGATCTCTGAAATGTTGCTTCGCTCTTTCATTCATAACCGAACCTACTCCTTGACTACCATATGATAAAGTGGGACGATGGTCGTGGGGGCTAAAGCGTAGGCTTTGGACCCACTCTGTCGGCTTGCGGGTTCGATTACCGATTCGCGCTCTGATACAGCCTCGGCGGCCCTTGCGATGAACGCTAGCCTACCAAGGGAGTTGTTCGTCTCCGGAGAGTCGTGGGACTGGTACCTCTAGAGAAAAAGGTTCTCTAAGTACTTGAGGCTGTTGCTCTTGATGGTTCGGAACCCACCTCCAACTATAGGTCCCCCTCCCACTACCAAGCAAGTATTTGGGAGGAGTGTAAAGGAATAGGGAAGAAGGTACAAGAAAAGGGTAAACGCTTAGGGGAGACACATTTAAAAGCTTCCATTCCGACTACCATATGATTCACTATTTAATCCTGACTATAATTTGAGTCCGAGGTTTAACTCCCTATTGTCTATTATTCTGCTATTGCAGCTCTATTTTTTTGTTTCATTTAAATATTAAATATTTAGCTTTCTTATGTGCATTGTTACTCGTAATTGTTTTTCCTAAAAAATATTGCTTGAAAACTAACTTTCATGTAGCAAAGTAATATTTTTTGTTAAAATTTTAACTTTTTAGTATAAAATTATCCTTTCCTGTTAACGAATCATATGTTGGGGTTGAAAGTTCAACTATTAAATTATTTGACAGAAAATTTATGTTTTTTGTTGAAAATTCGTCTTTGCGGGTAGAAAAATAATCTTGATCGTTAAAAATTGATCTTTTTGGTTAAAGATTTACCTGTTTTGTTAAAAAAGTCGCATTTTTTCGTTTAATTGAACCAGTTGGAATTTTTTCTTAAACTAGTTTGTTTAAACTTAAAATTTAAAGAATCCATTTTTGATTGAAAACTTATATTTCGTAGTTTAAAAATCATCTTTCTTGATTAAGAATTAACTTTCTTATTCAAAATTCATCATTATTCAATGGGCACACAAGTCCTAAGGTTGTCCTATGAACGTCTTTTCACGTACGCCTTGAGGACATCCTAAAGACCTTTTAAAGACAAGAAAAAATCCAAAAGATGTCCTGAAGACATCTTAAAGACAAGTCACATGGCATAGAGGTACATTCTAAGGATGTCTTTAGGATGTCCCGGTGCCCGGTTATCGCGTAAACTCAATTCTTGTGTTAAAAATTCGTCTTGTTAGGTAAAAAATGAATCTTTTTTGTTTAAAATTCATCTATCCTGTTGAAATTCATCTTTGTATGTTGAAAATATAACTATTTAGGATAAAAATTTCACTTTTTTGTTAAAAGTTCAACTGTTTTGCTTGATAGTTCAGCTAGTTGGTTAATAGTGCAACTGTTTGATTAAAAATCAATTTTGTTATTGAAAATTTGCCCTTTTAGGTTGAAAAACTTGTTTTGGATAAAAATTCAACTATTTTGTTGGAAAACTCATATATTTCAAGTCGAAATCTCAGAATTTAAATGCCAAAGCTACGTTATCGTCGGAGTTTATTGACGGCGCTTTATTATAAATGAAATATGTAAATCTAAAAGTAGAATTTTTTCAGCGGATGCTTGCAACAGGCTTCTTCACTACTGTCTAGTTGTCATCGACTCGGAGGCAGAAGCAATTTTTTGTCAAGAAAGTTTCGAAGATCTACTTCATCAAGAAGTTGCAAGTCTCACCTGTCGGGACAGCTTACGGTTGAAACAAGAAAGTGTACTTTTCTCATCTTTGGACAGGTGGGCTGCTTCCGAATGCAGGCGGAAAGGTGAAGAACCTACGCCCGCAAATAAAAGAGCTGTTCTTTCGGATGATGTTTGGTACAACGTTCGTTTTCTGCTAATGACTGATAAGGAATTTATTCAAGGACCTATGGCTAGCGGTATTCTATCCACTGAGGAATCAGCTTACATTGTTTCGAGAATTCTAGGACATGATCAGAGTCAACAAAAGAAATCTGTAAGATATACTTTTTTCTTTCAAGTTGATTGTCAAAGATTAAAAATTGTGACTCCAGGATTTTCTGACACCCTTTTTTCTTTTTTCACTGTGAAATGAAGAAAAAGTATTAATAGTTAAAAGATTGCAAAATATTATCAATAATAATAATCTGCATGTGTTCGCATCTAGTAAATTATTCATTTTTAATAATAATAATAATTATTATTATTATTTTAACGAAGAAGAAGTTGTTTCGCAGAGATTCTTGAGCTTTTACCCCTATTTTTTAAAATTCAAAATTAATTTATACTAGACGTTTTACTTGCTATATTTCTTTAATTTTTTCAGTTAATACGTTTTCCCTTTTTTATGACTTAAAATACTTGAATTAAAGAAATGACAATGACTTCATAAATTAGTTTCAATACAAATAATTAAATTGTTTAAATCTATTAAATACATTTTGTTTATTTCAGGCAACAGTGGAGTCTTTGTCCTTCTTATTTTATTATATCAAAAATAAAAATTGAACATATCCATTTCTTTCTTCAAAATTAGGAGTTTTATATTTAAAGCAATGCAAATTTGTCAGAATTCCTTAAATTACCTAAAACCTCTACATTCCTTGATTTCTCTTAAAATCCTTCAATATTCTGAATTTCCTAAATTCATTAAATGTTCTGAATTCCTGAAATCCTTTGAATTCTCTTAAATCCTCGAATATCTTAAATATACTGATTTTTTAAATATTTAAGATTCTCTCAATTCCTTTTCCTCTTTAAAATTCTTAAATATTCTGAATTTATGAAATTCTTCGAATTCTCTAAGTCAACTGAATTATTTAAATTATCTAACTTCTCTGAACTAAATTCACTGAATTACATGAATTCCTTGAATTATTTGAACTCCCATAAGTTCCTTAAATTCCTTGGATTACTTGCCTTTTCTGAACCCTATTAATTCCCTAAATCTTATAGATTCCTTGAATCCCCTAATCCTCTGAAATCTCTGAAATTCTCTGAATTCCCTAAAATCCATGAATTTGTTGAATATTCTGAATTCCCAGAATTTCTTAAATATGCTAACTTCCCTGAATTTTATACATTTCTAAATATCTGCGAATTCCTAAAATTCCTTGAATTCGTTAAGTTCTTAAATTTCCTTAAATTCCTTAAATTCCTACAATTCCTTAAGTTCCTCGAATTCTCTTAATTTCAGAACACTTATAACTTCCTTGAATTCTCTTAGATCATTTATGTTTTGGAATTTTCATAAATCCTTGAATATTCTGATTTTCCTTAAATCTTTGAATTTCCCAAATTCTTGGAATTCTCTAAATTTTCGAAAATACCAGAAATTCTCTAAATTCCTTGAATATGTTGAAATTTTTTATTTCTCTAAATTCTTTTAATATAATGAATTCTCTCATTTTCTTCAATTCTCTAAAAGCTGTGAATTACTCTAAATTCCCTGAAATCTTTAAATGTCCTTAATTTCTTCAATATTCGGAATTCTTTGAACATCGTGAATATTCTGAATTCCCTAAATTGCTGAAATTCCTTGAATTTTCCAAATTCCTGAAATTCCTAGGGGGTCATTCACAAACTGCGTGATACGTTTAGGGGGATGGGACCAATGGAAAAAGTATCATGCAGGGGGGAGGTCAGAAGTTCGTGAAAAATGTATCACGTGTTTTGTGAGTGGTCCCTTGAATATTCAAAATTCCTGAAATTTAATATTTTTTCTCAATTCCTTCAATTCTTCTGAATTCTTTGCATTATTGTGAATTTCCTGGAAATAATTTTAAAATATTGCAAAATTTGAAATTATCTTCAAATATTTGTAACCCTATTAAATCCTTTAATTCTGGTGAAATTCTTTGCAACTTATAGAGATATTATAAATCATCTCATTAAAATTCTTCAAATTTATAAGCATTCTTGAAAATCTCTTGAAATCATTAAACATACTCTAGAATCTTTTAAATGCAATTACGAAATAATTTTGAAACCTGAACACTAATTTTTGCATCAGAGATCATTAAATATAATTTTGAACCTGAATAATATTTGAAGGAAAGAACCTAATCTTTTGTACAGACAAGAAAAAAGAACCCTAAGTTTGAAAAAAATCTAAAATTGTTTGATGAATTGATCGATTAAAAATTAGTTTAAGTATTTAATTATTTTTATTGTATTATTCGATGCAAAATGAAAGCTTTTTAAGTTTCGAAAATTTTTTGTTTTTTTGTGTTTTTAAGTACAAAATTTTTTAATTTTTCATTTAACACCAAAGTTGACATTTTTTGATGTTGTTAAATTGTCAGAAGCGCCATTTTTAGAAAAAATTTCAGCTTTATCGAAGAAGATCTTATATATATGCTTAAGCTATCTAAAAATAATTTGCAGTCTTCAAACCATTTTTATAACGTTATGAACAAATTAATAAGCAAAAGTCATTTTTCAGCGTTGGTAATGTTTAGATCATTGGAATCGAGGGGTTTGGCATAAAATGTGAGCAAAATTAACCTTTTATTATGTTTAATTAAAATTAGATGCTATTTGTCAATTGTTTGAACATTAAAAAAAAAAAAGTTTGGATATTTTTCAGCGAATATGCTCAATTTTTTATGAAATCGACTAAGAATGTCTTTTCGGTGACTCTCTGTTATATTTTTCAAATTAACGAAACTGCTTAATTATTTAAAGAATATTCATAAAAATTCAAAGTTTGTCTATTTTTGAACGAATGGTCTATGGATGATTATTAGTTTGCCAAAACAATATTAGCCAATGGCGAGCCGTTTTCGAAAAACTCCGCTTTTAAAAAAAATTGTATAGAGTCAAATCTTTATTTATGAAATTCTCATGTACAATTTTATACTTATTTTGAATACAAATTTCGCTTTTTTCAATTTTCAACTGCTGAAAATTAAAAATTGAAATTTTAAAGAGATGAATTTTAATAATTGAATTCTCCACTGATGAAAATTCTATTTACAGTTTTCTTCAATTTCCAACAATTTAATTTAAAAATCACCTTTTGAAAATTTAATTTTCAGTTTTCTGCCATTTTCAACAGTTCAATTTGTAACATTTAAAAATCCAACTTTTGTAAATTAAATTCAATTAAAAACAAGTTTTAATACTGTTACACTTTAATAATTTGACATGTGAAGTTGATATCTCTGATGCTTCCCTTGTAAAAGTAGCTTTCTGATGAGTCTTCTCTGTGATAATTTGTAAATTTAAATTTACAAGAACTATCAATTATTTAAAAAAATTTTGAAAGTTCTTAATCGATTCTTAGTTCTTAAGTCAATTCCGCAATCAAAAATTGAGCTTATTCGTTAATAAATAGTGAAACTATAAATTTATTTATAATTTTTGTTTAATATTGACAAATAGCATCTATTTTTAATTATTTATGATGTAAAATTTATTTATCTCATATTTTATACAAAAACTCTAAATTTCATTTAACTAAACATTGCCAGTCCCTAAAAATGACGTTTATAAACTTAAAAATATGGAAATAGGGTAATTTTGACGAAAAAGGAGGAAAATAGAAGAATGGTTTATTTTTATATTTAGAAAAGAAGAAATCATATTTTTATCTGGAATTGCATATTTTTTCAATAGTGTTAAATGATTTTTTATGCTTTCTGTCATTTTATAAACTTAGGTCCTTGAAAATCCATTCACGACGATGTGAGATAGCTGGAGAAAAGATCAAACTTGTTAAATAAACCATTTACAAATACTACAAACAAACTACTATTTAAAAATGTTTAATTGGAAAATTTTTAAATATAAAAAGTTTTACAATATCTTAAAATCTTTAAAAATCTTTACAATTTTTCGAATTCTTTTATATTCCTTGAAAATTTTGTAAACTGTAGAAATCCCTTGAAATTTGATTTCCGAAAGTTCTTTAGAATTTCGTTGAAATACATTTAAATCGTGAAAATACATGAAAATAAGTAGGAATCATTTGAAATTCTTAAGGTATAAATTTATGGTATTCATTAACTTTATATAAGAAAACCATTGCAATAAAATGCATACGCGCAAAGCGTACATTTGCATCCCTGTATTTTTAATTTATAGAATTTTATTTTATTTTATTCCCTAATATGTTGTCGAAATTCTTTGAAACACCATACAATATTATAAAATATTGGAAAATATTTAAAATCAATTAATAATTTTAATATTTAAATTTGGGAAATAACTTATTCTAGTTGGTAAGATATGTTTGAAAACACTCTTGCTTTCATAATTTTACATATTTTTCAATTTTAATAAGCAATATTTGTTTTATTTTATATTAAAAATTGTTTATGTTTGAAAAATTTACATGTACAATAATTGATAATTAGGAAATTATTTTATGTAAAACGTCTAGAAAGTGTCTAATATTACAAAATCAAAATGGTTTAATTTTAAACGCTTATAATTTGAAATTAACTGAGAACTGAACACAGTATCGACATACAAAATGAATAAATAAAAATAAGTTTAAAATAATTTGTATTTAAATGAATAAAATCATTCTAAAATTAAACTTTTAGGATAAAATAATAAAAAAATGTTAACAAAATTATTTTTTAACTAAAAAATACCATTTTTGGTTTTATTTTGGTCTCCAAAAAAAGTTCCGGTTTCTTTAGTTAAAAAAAAGTAACATGCCGACTGTCCGACTTCATTATAGTTAATTTAAAATATATTTAATTTTTCTAGATTCAACGACAAAATATTTTACCTTTAATATTTTATTTAACTCCTAAATAGTTTAGTTTTAACCAGTCAAATTTAAAGAAGTTAAATAAATTATAATAGATAATTCTGTTTGTTAAAAAAATCTTTTCCTACTCGCGGTAAAATATACTAATATTTAATAGAAAAATTTTGTAGACATAAAACAAGCTTTTTATTTTCGAGCATTGTACTGTACTTTCAAGTATCAAATATTATAAGAGAAAAGAGGAATATGTTGTGTTGTTAATTTGTTTATAATGAAATAAATTTTTTTATTCTTCTCATCCATTGAAAATTATTTCTAGAGTTTAACACAGATGTAAGAGCATCTTTGATAAATCTGTAAGTTAAAAAAAAATGGCACTGCTGAAAATTTAAAAAAAAAGTGATAACTTTGATGTTCAATAAAAAACTAACCAATTTTTTTATCAAAAATCCACGCATGAATCTTTTTGAAATTTAAAAATCTTTAATTTTTAAAAATCAAATGAATAGTGTAGGCACTTCTCTGGATGTGTGCGTGTCGAAGGCAAACTAAAGATAAAATAAGAACACTTTCTTATCTGTTTGACCAGTTCTATAATCGATATCTAATAATGAACACTTATTTCCTTTTGTGTACCTAATATTTCATCATAACTTATAGATCCTTGATACCGCCGACGGTCCGGTTTCGAAACTCACGGAGGTACCTCGCATTAATTCCATTGTGCGCAAAAATTTCTACTCGCAGTCAACAAAGTCAGGAAAAAAAGAGCAAGAGGATAATCGAAGAAATCGAAGAAAAGAATGCGCTATACAGGGCCAAAGAGCATGTGCGAGAATTGGTAATTGTTTAGTGCGTGTTTTAGCTTGTGTCTTTGATTAAAGATGTTAAATGTTACCTAGAAGAAGAGGTTCAATGTATAGCAAAATTGTAATTAGTGTTTTTTATTTTTTTAATTGCTCATAAGAATGTATATTCGAGTCAGTATACTGCCGCGCAATTTGAGATTCTTCACCTGATTTTCAATTGTTTTCTATTTATATTTATTGGAAACGATTGTGAATCGGGTGACCAAATCGCAAATTTAGTTACCGCTTTCTTGTTTTGCACGGCAGTGGATTAAAAATATATATTTTTTCTAAATTAATTTTGATTAAATTTTAAATTTCGAATTGAAAAGAAAAAACTCATTTTGATTAAAGTATAATGACGCAGTTAGTGAGATAATTGTTTTAACAGATGACAATTTTATTTCTATTCCACAATTAAATGATATATTGATGCGATCCAGCAGGTTTCTTAGGAAAAGAAAATTTTTTATTCACGTAAGGGAGCGTCCATGGATTATGTAAGGCTTTTCAGGGAAAAACCTTCAAAATGCTGATAAATTTGAAATTGATTATAAATTCATTAAAAGTTTTAACATCCGAGGGAATCTCCCCGAACTTGAAATCCCTCACCATATATTAAAATAAATAAAAATCATTGAAAAACTACTAAAATTCCTCGAAATCCCTTAGAATTCTCTTTAATCGGAAACCTTACAAATTTCGTTAAATCTTTAGAATCTTATAAAATTCTCTAAATTCCATGGATATACTTCGTAATATTTTGAAATTCCGTTATGTCATCGAAACTTCTTTAAATCGCTCAAAATCCTTTAAAATCCCTTTTAAAACACCAAATGAAATACTTTACAATCCCGTGACTTATTTTGAAATATTTCGAAATGTGTTAAAGTTTCCTGAATTTTTTTAAATCTCTTTAAATCCTTTAAATCTTCAAATTCCTATTAAAATCCCCTGATCTCCCTTCAAATTCGTCAAAATACTTGGATATCACATGAAATCCTTTTGAAATCTTTGAAGCCCCTTTAAAATAATTAAAATCTTTCCGAATCTTTTGAAATCCCTTACATTACATTAAAATGGAATTAAATCTTTAAAAAGTCATTTAAAAATTCTTTATATTGTTCGGAAATCCTTTGAAATTTCGTTAAATCTTTAGAAATTGTACGAAATCCTCTAAATTCTTAAAACTTAAAATCGCCAAAAATCCTTTGAAGTCCCGTTAAATCATCAAAACCTCTTTCAATTCCGTAAAATCTTGTAAAATCCTTTAAACTAGTAATCCTATCGAATCGTTTGAAATATCCTAAAATCTTTTTTTATCCCTTAAAATCATATGTAAGAAGGGCGGTAAAGAGAGGGGGGGGGGGGTAAGTTTCAAAAATCATCCTTACGTAATAAATGGACGATTTCTAAAGCATTGTGGTCATTATTATATCTTACAGTATATTAGTTCCGAAGATGCTATCAATTTTTTAGTATTTATATGATCAACTATTATTAAGTTTTTATTCAAAAAATTATGAATCGCTTTGCATTATATATTATATAGAAGAAATGACACAATAGTGAATGATTGAGTTTAATAATTGAAATAAATATATTATGCATTTGCAAGGGGTCGTTCAAAAAAGTTGTAAATTCAATCATCAAAATCATTTTGCTTGTTGTTTGTCAATCGTTTCTTTCTTTTAAAGAGAATATTTATTTTTGAACAGTCATGTCTCTATGGAATAAATATAAATTATTATACAAAAATGTAATTGGAAATATATACCTTTTGACCGGCCTCGAAGTCTTGCATAACTTGATGAAAATACCAGTATCATTTTGTGGTCGTAGAAAGTGTGATAAACATTTTAACCCTTGAATCATATTGATTATGGTTATAACAAATGAAATACGGTCTGATAATTAACGGGTTAATATAAAAGTATTCCTCATCTAGAATGATGTTGGTAAAATTAAGAATGTAGCGATTTCTCGAAAATCATGTATTCTTTACGAAATGAAGTGTACTGAATTCTCTCGAATTCATTGGAATCTGGGTGGCCGCTTTAATCTTTCCACGTTCACAAAAATTTGTCAGGATCATTGGAATTAAAAAATTTGAACTCTTAAAGGTGAAAATTGGTTAAATTGAAGTAATAAAAACTGAAAATCCTCAAAATGATATAATTCTAAGTGATTTCAAGTTAAAAATAATTATTGTTCAATTGTTCTTTATGCATTAAAATTGAACACTTTCACTTATAAATTTAAAAAAAATGTAAATGGAACAATTAACATTGTAACGTTCAAATTTTAAATTTATTACTTTAAAATTTTAACGATTCAAGACTATTTTAAACAACTCAGTTTCAGATTGTTTAGTTTTTAACATTTGAATTACAATTGCCTATTTTAAATGAACAGTAGAATATTATTAAATTTGACATTATTTTTTTATTTAAAAAATTTCACATTTTTTTGGTCAAAAATGGAATATTTTAGAATTAAACGATACTTGAATAGGATTTTCAAGTGGAATTAAATCTATTAGAGTGTCATAATTTTGTTAAAATAGCAAAATCCTTAATGTTGAAATTTACCGAAAATATAATTAACGAAAATATTTATTAACGGGATGGAAATATTTCGAAAGTAAGTTAGCTAAACTAGGCAAATTAGAAAATTCAAAATTACAAAAATTATAAAATTAACGAGATATTTTAAAACATGAAATTTGAAATTCTCGAAAATTTCGTAAGCTGTTTTCAATTTCAAACAGCAAGTATATAAAAGAAAATATTATTCATAATGAAAGCTTAAAAATGAAGAGCTAATATCGACTTGGACTCAGCAAATTCCCAGTTTCCCAGTCCAGCGGCCACCCTGTAAAATTTATTTGAATTCACCGTGAAGTATTATAAATGTTTTGGAATTTTTTTGAATTTTTTAGTTCTTTAGAATTTTTACAGACTTTCTTGCATTTTTTTTAATTCTCCGAATTTTTTAAAATAAATTTCGATTTCGACATATTTTACTCCCAATTTACTGTACAACTGATTTTCGAAAAATTAAAACTGTGTAACGTTATATAGATCACTGTTTTCATATTTCATTCAATTAAAGTGTTCCTAAAGAATCATTTTTCCGGTATACTTGTTCTAATCTAATTTTTAGCAGTATCTAGTAAATTTAATCAGTTATACAACTACATGATTTTATACTTATGTTATATATTATATTAACGTTGCAATATATATTACTAGCCCATTTGTTGATTTCATGTTACATTCTGTGTTAAATTTGATGTCATACATATGAAGTGTAATTATATTATTCAAATTCAATTTTTACTATATTAGAATTATTGTTATAAATATGATATATATAAGCTGTATCCTATATGTGAATCCTATAATCGAGATCCGTCAAAACTATTCATCCATGTCTACGTGAAAAATGTTTTTAAACATTAATATGTGAAAATCGGAGGATGACAAAATTTGTGAAATTTAAATTATTATTCGAAAATTGTATATGTACACATGGAATAAAAAATATTTTCATTGTTCAACATTCGTCAATATTATACGGTTTTTTGGGCCTGGTCGATACACTAATTGCGTCAAATCGATGACAACTTTTTACCCCCGGCATATGTTACGTAATTAAAAAAAAAATTTTAAACCATGTCTTATTAAATGCAATTTAGTTACTTATATTACGCGAGACACCTGAATTACCATTTCTTTTTTTATACATACCTATGCAAAAAATTTAAATAAATTTGAATTTTAAATCTTCAACCTTGAACTATTTCAAAAAAAGAAATCAAAATGCATTATTTTCTATTATAAAGATTAAGTACAAAAGTTTTCGATTGCATATCTTACAAATTGAACTATAAATATTCCAAAACAACGTTCAAAATTATATCTTTTTAACTGTCATCATTCCATGTTAATGAATATTCAATTTCAAATCTTTAAAATTGAACAAAAAAAACGTTCGAAATTACATACTTCTAAAATATAAATAATGAAACTTGAATAATTTTCAGTTCTATATGTTCGAAATTCAAGAATTTTCCAATTTAAGAATTCAAGAATCTTTCATTGTAAGTTTTCAAGATAGACTAACTTCAAACATATATTTAAAAAACAAGCCTATAAACATTCAAAATTAAGTAAGCTGGCATATTTTGAATGGTTCATATATTCAAAATTAATTAGTGTCGAATATAAGAATCCTCAGAAAGGTTTAGAATTACAGAATCACTCAGAAAAATATTTGTTTCATAAAAAAGAGAGTTTCTTTAATATTTGAATAGGAACAAAAAAAAAGTTTTTTTAAACTTAGAACTTTCTTTAAAAGATTTCTTTGAATCAAAAGAAATTTCTTTATCTAAGAGCCAATGAATATGTTTCTTTGATTCAAAGAAATCTTTTTTCTGATTAGGTATTTGTCTTTAAATATCATCTTGCGATATAAAATCCTAAATTAAATTATTAATTTATTTATTTGCTGAGATAAAATTTGATATTTAAATAAAAGTCATCTGTATACGATATAATATAATTTTTTCAGCAAAATTGGAATAGTTACATCTTTAGCTAGAAAAATTTATTTCCAACCGAATTATCAACCAAACAGATTAATTTTTAATCACAATGATGACTTTTCAACAAAAAATATGAATTTTTGACTAAATAGTAGGATTTGTAATCCTAAAGATGAATTTTCTTTCAACAAAAAAATGAAGTGTCAAATAAATACTTTTTTTCAACCAAAGAAATAGTTTACAACAAAAGCTAGAATAGTTCCATTTTATACAAAGCAGAACATTTTTTAACGAAACAGATTACAAATCTATTCTACAAAAAATAAAATAGTTAAATTTTCAATTATTAAAATAAATTTTCAACCAAAAAAGGAACGAATATTTAAAAAATAGTTGAAGTTTCATCTAAAACACATAACCGCCAAACAAGAAGCTCACATTTTTATATAAAAAGGATACATTTTCTACAAAAAATCGAACAGTTAGATTTTCAGTTTACAAAATGAATTCTAAATAAGAAAAAAAAACTATTTTTAAACAAAAAAAACAACAATTTTCAACCAATAAGATGAATTTGCTACCAAAATCGATCAATTTTAAACTATGTGCTTCAATTCCCAACCAAATATTTGAATTTATAAAGAAATATTCAACTAAAAAGATGAATTAGTCACTAAGAAGATAAAATCAATAAAATACTCGAATTTTAAAGGAGAATTTTCAGTTAAAACAATTAATTTTCAACTATAAAACCTAATTTTTAACTAAATAATAAGTTTTGAAAAGAAAATTTTTCAACTAAAATGATCAATCATTAACCAAATATATTCATTTTTAACAAAGTCGTTCCACTTCCAACTGAGCAGTTGATTTTTCAACCAAAAAATAGGAATTATGAAAAACGTGTTATATGATAGTTCAACAAAAAAGGTTTTTAATTTTATAGAATAAATAGTTTGATTGAACAAAAAAAGATGAAGTTAAACAACTACCCTTATCCAAAACAGAATATTTTTCAACCTAATAGTTGTGGTTTGTAACCATAATAATAATATTAACTTCAAATTTAGTTTATCGAAATTACGTAACTCTGTCAGTTTTCCACTGACTTTTGGAATTAACTGACGTGTAAAGACTGACTCTGTAATTAAAAAATAGTATATATTTATTTCACCTTAGAATGTTTTTGTATAAATATACAGAGACCACAACGCAAAAGGAGCTCAAAAAGGGGGAAATAGTGTCATTTTTTTCAAGAAAAAGGGGAAAGATTAAATTATTTATTTATTTTTACATGTAGAAAAGAACAAACAATCTTTTTATAAAAAATTTTAATTTTTTACATAATATTCAATGATTTTTCAATTACTTCTGCCATTACAAATTTTTTTAATTGGACATACTTACGGTGCTGGAAATCCATTCACAGTGGTATAAAAAAGTTCAAGAAAAAATAAAAATTAATACACCATTTTTATATTTTCAGCAGAACAGAGCAAAATACTAATATTAATCTAATCGTTTGAGCTGGGGGACAACAATTTGTGGGTCGACATTCAAAACAAGTGAATAACGAAAATTTGAAATCGGTTAATATCTTCTGTTCGCGTTTTTAAATTTACAATTTAGTATTTTTTAAATAAAAAAAAAAATGTTCTGCCTTATTTAGACTTATTTGAAAATGTACGAAAGCATTTTTTTATTGATACTTTTTCGTGGTGTTTATAACGTTAAAAAAAATTAAATCCCAAAAAACCTAAGTCACGACAAAATATTTTGTCGTGATTCAAAATATTTTGAATTTGAAATCGTTAAATTTTACCGATTAAATTTTTTCTTCACTTTTTTCGAATGTTAATCCACAAGTTTTTTTCCTCTCAGCTCAAACGATTTGATTTATTTTAGCATTTTCACACCGCCCTACTCTTTAGTGCTAGAAAATCCAAACTAAAAATGCTCAATTTAGATCATTGAACATTGCAGTTGATGAATTTAGAATATTCCGTTTTTTAATTAGGTATTTAAATTTATAGATTTGAACTACAAAGTGTTCACCTTCTAATACTTATTTTAAAAGTACTATATATTTTGTAACTTCCCATTTTATATAAGATAAAATTTATGTCTCCAGTTTTCATATTTTCAACATGCTTCAGCTATACATTTTTTTAAAGAGTATTTTTAATGGTTCAGAAGTGGAAACACGTAAGTTATTTATTTCTAAATGATTTATTTAAGTCCAGATATTTTGAGAGTTTTAACCTGAGCTTAATGCAGTATCTGTCTAATTTTTAAAGCTTTTTTTTATTTTAGAAGCTAGAGACATAGGTAAATAATATTTCGCTTTGTACATTTATTTTTGCACTTCTCTTTCAACTTTATTTTCTCTTAATCAATGAATGTGTATTAATAATGAACTCTAATTATGAATTAGCATATTTAAAAATCACAGT
>JAAAKG020050215.1:0-18420 GCA_010014905.2 Druon quercuslanigerum
AAAAAGGGTGTGGGAGGTGTGTTAAGGAACAGGAAGAGGGTGAATGAAAAATGTAAACCCTTAGGGGACACATTAGAAGCTTCCACTGACTGAATACTAAATTGAAAAAATCAAGATTGCAGATAATGCAAAAGAATATCAGAACAGAAAGAAATATTAATTTTGATCTGCGCAAATTTTTTAATTCCGCAAATAGCTATTTAACAGAATTTTAAATGCGGTAATTTATAACTTTCGGAAATTTAATAATTCCATTTTTTAAATATCGAGAATTTTAAATCTCATAAATAAACATTTTAAGTGGCTTTATTTTTTTGAAGGGTATTTTCAATTTTGGTAAATTTCTCTTTTGGTAATTATTTTTTCTTTATTATTCCACATCCGGGAATGTTGAAAATTTGGTAAGACTTATTTATAGAATATCCCAAAAATAGAAATATGAAAATTTAACTAATTTAGAATTCTTTAAAATTTAACAAATTAAGGCGCAAATTCATAATACATTATTCTAACAAATTCAAAATGTTAAACATTATTTCTTTGTACGGAAATTGGAAATTTTGATAAAATTAAATAATTTCAGGAATTTTAAATTTCAGGATGTTAAAAATTCGAATATTAAAATTTGCGTAAATAATAACACAATTTCTGAAATTTAATACCTTGCAAAATATTAAAATTCGATTTTTGTTTTCAAAATTTAATTTCCATAATTGTCTAACTTGTTACATATATTATACAAAACAGATATTTTATAAAAATATTTATTCATATTTGTGACTAAGACTATTAACTTAGTCTCAAGCTATTTAAATTAAAAGAACTATTTTTTACATGAGTCTTACAACATTTTGAATTTTTTTATTTTTATTGTTTATTATTATGTAGATTTTAATATTTTATGAAATATTATCATAGATATATTATTTTTAGAAATATCTAAAGCAATTCCGTCGACTAAAGAAAATTAATTAAGATTAAATATTTTGCCACAAGAATTCTTTATTTTAAATTTATCTATCTGTTTCTTTAAAAATATTGTAACTGTTATATTTAATTGAATATCATCCAAACTGTAGTAATTTATCCATTTTTTTTATAATTTTTATAAAACCTGAAATTCAGTATAAAGTTTGCAGCATTACAAGAATTCGTTGTATTTTTGGGACTTATTAAGATATTTCATTTTTCATTTCTTTATTCTATTGACGTACTTCACATTCTTTCGAAATTCAGCAAAACAATTTTTACATATTACAAAATAGGAAAATTTCTTTTTAAATATAAATTTCATATTTTTCAAAAAAAGAGCTTGCTTTGCCTTCGTTCATATCGGCCATCAAATCTTCTGATCAATAATTAAGGCACTTCTCGACAAACTAAAAGCTAATCTGAAAAAATTTTGAAATTTGAAATTAAAATTAAAAAAAATTTTGTTTGTAGATTACATTTTCCTCTTTGTCTGAAATTAAAAGTTGTATCATTTATATACATTATTGTATATATTGTATATATATTATTTTTTTTATATTTTATATTTTTGTAATTTTATTTTTGTATGACTTAGACAGTTTTGATTAATTATTTATAAATGAATAAAAAATTATGCATACTGATATAAATTAAAATTACATTTATACAATATATATATATATATATTGTATAATTTTAATTATACAATATAATTAAAAATTTAATTAATTATAATTGATATCAGTATGCATAATTTTATATTCATTTATAAATAATTAATTAAAACTGTCTAAGTTATACAAAAATAAAATTACAAAAATAGAAAATAAAATGAATCAAATAAAAAAAACGCTTTTTATTTAATGCTTAACGCATTTAAAACGTACTAAAAAGTAAAAATGTTTTTTTTATCACAATATTTACACTATTAATAATGTACAATTTTTGATTTTATACAAGAGAAAAGTGTAATCTAAAAAAATTTTTTTTTAATTTTTAATTTAAAATTGAAAAAATACTTTTAGATATAAAATTTTTTTAAATTTCTTTAGCTTCCCTTGAATACATATAAGGCGTCTTTTTATTATTTTCTGTAATAATATTATCAGAATTAGACAATTCAAACTTTCTCTTTTTGTAATTTCCAAAAATTTTTGCTTTTTTTTAATAACAAGAAAGATGTGTGCGAAACGTCGCAAAGTGACTGAAGGAACTTTATATTATTAAGTAAATTTTTTTTCTAATTCGCGCATTTATCTAAAAAAAAAATTTCAATTTAAAGAAAAATCGCCGCTATTTAGTTTTTTTTTCAACTTTGGTTTTTGTACTTTTTGCGAATAAGCAAAAGTAATTATTTCAAATAATTAAAAAGTAAATAATTTCACGTAAAATTTACAACCATTTTTTTTTAAATCAAAATATTAAAAAAGTTTAGTGTACCGGTTGGACCATAACAATTTGTTTGTCAAAAAAATCTACTGTTGTCATACAATAGGTGAAATTGTTGTAAATAAAAAATAAGAAAATTAAAGTTCCGACGTTTAGAACTTCTTCGAGTTGAATAAAATTTAATTTTTTTAAATGCGTTCTCTCCCACTGGGAAATATTTTTCTTGAACGAAGATATTTTATCAATACAATAAAAGTTTTGACAAGAAAAAATATGAAACATTTAAGTTTCATTTTACTCTCTGCAGTTACAGGATATTAACATTTTTTTCCATTGGTATATATTTTACTTCCATTAAATTAATTTCTCCTTCATTCGGAGTCTTTTATTCTTGCACAATTTGTAAAGCTTTCCAGTTATAAAATTTACTTTTAAGTTTTTTTTTATAAAAAAAGCTTCAATTCGTTTAAATTTTATAAGGCGGTAGGTGTAGGATTTGTCTGTGTTTCAGGATTTATGATTGCTTGATGGTGCAAACATTTTTTTTCAAAATGCTGTAAAAAATGTTCACAACAAATTTTTTTTGTAATTTCATTTATTTTGAAATGTATCTGAGAATAAGTACATTCTAATGTCAGAAAATTAAATAGAAGAATTAGAACCCAAGATACGTCTTTTCTTTAAAGAAACTTTTGTTCAAAACTCAAAAGTTCCATATTTCCGCCATTTTTTCGAATTTCAAAAAAATATTTGGTGGGATTTTTTTTTGACCACCAAGCAATCGGAAATCTTAAATTACAGCTAAATCAAATTCTAAAACGAAAATTCCCGTGCTCAATGTGGACCTCACCTCGTTGCAATGCAGGAGAGTGCAAATATTTGCATGAAATTTCAACGCTAAGTAGAAACCGTGTTTCTTGCAAATCAAATCTAAATGAGCCCGAAGGCTTTCTGCTTGCCATGCCTAATAACCTGGTAAAGCAATTTCTGGAAAATTATTATTTTAAAGACAATCTTGAGCCACCTTTGCATTTCTATCAAAAATGTTTAATTTAGAAACGGTAATTTTTCGTCGTATAAACACAAGTTTTTCCGCTCTTATAAGTGGTTTTATAATTTTTTTTATGCATATTAAACTGCATTTTTTGTTGAGAAATTATTTGAAAATGTTTCTAGCGTAAAATAATTTCTCTAAATTTTAATCAGTGAGATTTTACTGTTCATCAGTGACAATCCTTAACTATTTTATTCAGTGACCCGTTTTTCCCTTAAATATATAGAGATTTTTTTTTGCAAATTAATTATATTAATTATTGTATTTTATAGTTAAAAATTTGTATTGGTAATTAATTTCATAAAATTTAATATCTATTTTCGAAAAATTCGGGTCCTAATTTAAATATCGCTTTTCTTTTCACTTTTACCGCAAAAATAACTTTGTAAAATTAAAAAAAACATCCAGGTTTTTAATCCAAATTTTCACTTGAAATAATATTAAAAATAAAATAAAATTTCTTTGGTCCCTGTTGTAATTTTTTTTTTACAAATAAAACAAACTATACTACCGTCGGAAATTACCAGATCGATTGACGCAAGCACTATTAAAAATCACTGCTTTCTTTGAACCACGATAACACAGCGAAAAAAATTATAGGGCCTTTTAAAAAAAAACGGTTGGAAAGCCTATGAAATTCCAAGTCTAGTAATGTCAAACAGATTTTTTTTTGATCTGCTGAAGAGAATACAGAACGTGATAAGTTTTAAAAAAAAGTCTAGATTTTCTGAAATTTTGTACCGCGACTTCAACATTTAGCATGACCTAGGAAAATGTTTGCAAAAATCTGAAAATTATACGACGTAGAGCCTTAAATGTTATCTTTAATTTAAGCCAAAGAAACTTAAGAAGTCTTTATTGGTTCCCGAGATATGATCAAAAATGTTTAATCGTATCTGAGTTGAGTTTTGGTCGACGATCACGATTTTCGGCCGGTCTGCTGCTCGCCTCCTTCGTCGAGGCAGGGCCGAATAGGCCACGCACAGAGGTGGTGCTTGATTGAGGCTCTCCTATACTTTTGATTCTGCTAATCAGTGATTTTTATTTTAAATTATTGTAAATTTTTTAAATTATTCATGGTTTTTAAAATTATTTAGGTACAATTTTTTAATTCAGAATTATCCCCATATTAAAGACATTTCTGAAATGTTCGGTAATTTCTAGAAATTTTAAATTTGAATTTTAGCTCATTTATCTTACGTTAACATATATTACCATAAATTACAAAAAGTTCATAACTCTCCGGAAAAACGTAAAAATGTTTAAAATCGAATTTTGTGTAATTTATGCTAAGTTACCATAATTACCTGTAAAATTACCGTAAATAACCTAAAATTTCTTTAAAATTCTGGTAATTAATAAATATTTTTAAAAGGAATTTTGGGGAATTTATGCTAAGTTACCATAAATGCCCCGTAATATTGCCGCAAGTTATCCAAAATTTCATTAATGTCTGGAAAATTATAAAAATGTTTAAAATTTAATTTTGGATAATATGTGATGATTTTTTACGTGTCAAATTGATATAAATGCCGAAAATTTCCATACATTGGTGGAAATTTATATTAATTTTTTAATACAGTTTTGTAAAATTTATGGTAAGTCACCATAAGTGACCCAAAATGTCATAAATCTCCGTAAATTTATCAAAATGTTTAAAATTCAATTTCGGGTAATTTATGCGAAGTTATCATATTTACCTGTAAAATTACCATGAATGACCGAAAATTTCGGTACATTTCCGGACATTTATAGATATTTTTAAATTAAATTTTGCGTTATTTATCTTGCGTTGCAATAAATTATCTGTAATAGTACAATAAATTACCAAAAATTCCATTAATTTCCGGAAATTTATAAAATTGATCAAATTTAATTATTGGTAATTTATGATAAGTTTCGATATTTACTTATCAGATTACCATAAATGACCGAAAACTCCCATAAATTTCCGGAAGTTTCCAGATATTTTAAAATTGAATTTTGGGTTATTTATCTTACGTTATTATTAATGACCTCAAATATTACTCTAAGTTTTATAAATTTCCGGAAATTTGTAAAATTTAATTGTGGGGAATTTATGCTAAGTTACTATAAATTACCTGTAATATTATCATAAATTACCAAAAATTGCATAAATTTCCGAAAATGTATAAAAATGTTTTAAATTGAATTTTGTGTAATTTATAGTAATTCATCATATTTCCCTGTAAACTTACCATAAACCACCCAAAATTTCATAAATTTCCGAAAGTTTATAGATGCTTCTAAAATGAATTTTGGAGAATTTATGCTAAGTTACCAATGATAACCTGTAATATTACCATAAATAACCTTACATTAAATAAATTTCCGGATTTTTATCAAAACGTTCCAAATTGAACTTTGGGTAATGTATCATTTTTACCTGTAAAACTACCATAATTTACCTAAATTTTTTATAAATTTTTGGAAATATATAGATATTTTTAATTTGAATTTTAGGTAATTTACGGTAATTTACAAAAATTTCATAAATTTGCGGAAATTTATAAAAATGTTTCAAATTGAACTTTGTATAATTTATGGCAATTTATCATATTTGCCTGTAAAATTACCATAAACCAGAACAAATGTCATACATTTCCAAAAGCTTATATATGCTTTTAATTTGAATTTCTGGAAATTTATGCTAAGTTACCATAGATTCCCTTTAATATTACCATAAATTACTATATATTTCATTATTTTTCGGAAATTTATAAAAACGTTTGAAATTTAATTTTTTGTAATTATGGTAATTTATCATATTCACCTGTAAAATTACCATAAATGACATCTTACATTTAATAAATTTCCGGAAATTTATGAAAACGTTTCAAATGGAATTTTGGGTAATTTATCATTTTTTACTTGTAAAATTACCATAAATGACAAAAAATCTCTGCAATTTGCCAGAAATTTATAGACATTTTTAAATTTAATTTTGGGTAATTTACGGCAAGTTACCATAAATTAATAAAAAATTCATAAATTTGCGGAAATTTATAAAAATATTTTTAATTGAATTTTCTGTAATTTATAGTAATTTATCATATTTCCCTGTAAACTTACCATAAACCGCTTAAAATTTCATAAATTTCCGGAAGTTTATAGATGCTTTTAAATTGAATTTTGCAAAATTTATGCTAAGCTACCGTAGATTAACTGTAATATTACCATAAATAACCTTAAATTTCATAAATTTCCGGAAATTTATAAAAACTTTTTAAATGGAATTTTGGGTAATTTATCATTTTCACTTGTTAAATTACCATAAATGACCAAAAATGTCTATAAATTTTCGGAAATATATAGATATTTTTAATTTGAATTTTAGGTAATTTACGGTAAGTTACCATAAATTACCAAAAATTTAATAAATTTGCGAAAATTTATAAAAATGTTTTAAATTGAATTTTGCATAATTTATGGTAATTTATCATATTTACCTGTAAAATTACCACAAATGACCAAACATTTCTACAATTTACCGGAAATTTATAGACATTTTTAAATTGAATTTTAGGTAATTTACGGTAAGTTACCATAAAATAACAAACATTTCATAAATTTTCGGAAATTTATAGAAACTTTTTAAATTGAATTTTGTGTAATTTATGGTAATTTATCATATTTACCTGTAAAATTACCATAAATTACCAACAATTTCATAAATTTCCGAAAGTTCTTAAAAGTGTTTAAAATTTAACTTTTGATAACTTATGGTAATTTACCATATTTATATGTGTAATTACTAAAGATGACCGAAAATGTTTAAAATTGAATTTGGGGAAATTTATGGCCGTTTACTATAAATTAACCTTAAAATTACCGGAAATCATGCATCCTGTATTCAAATCCAATATGGGCTGAAATCATGACTTTATTTTAAGAAAGGTCTGAAATCATCTATTTTTTATAAAAAATATCATATTTGAACTTTCAAGAAAAATGTTAATTTTCAACAAAACCGTTAAATTTGTAACCTGAAAGACTTTTTAACAAAATCGTTTAATTTTTATTAAAATAACAAAATTCGTAAGCCAAAAAGACGAATTTTTTATAAAACAGTAGAATTTTTAACCAACAAATATAAATTTTTAACCAAACAGTTTACTTTTTATGCAGAAATATTGTCGAAAAAGTCCTTCTTCTCCTCCTAGGTGTATAATGTACTATTAGAACACAACTTTAAATGAAACACCAACAATTAAAAAAATTATATTAATTTAGAATCCAAGTACAATTTTTTTAGTTTAAAAAATAATTATTTAATAGAATTTATCCCCTAAAGCCTGGTAGAGCCCCTATCAGTTTTTTCTAGACTAGAATCTCATTAAGGGGCCCCACCAGATCCCGACATCAAATATGGAAAAATCGGAAAATTTCTGTGTAGGATATATGTGTAGAAAATTGTGAAAGTGTGTGAAAAGTTGGTGGGTTAAGTATCAAGTTATTTGAGGTCGATCCAATATTTTAATGAGGATGCTATTTACTAACTTCGATAAATGCCTTTTGCCAAATACACAATTATGTATTTTAAACTGAAAATTTGTTTTTACAATCAAGATTTGTTTTTCATTAAACACTAATTTTCGTTAAAGTTTTTCACTATGAAAATTCGTGGGTTCGATTGCAGATTTTTATTGTAATTGGCTCCGCCTTTATTTATATTTATTGTTATTTTTATAATTAAAATAGATTAAAAAGCCTCAGATTGGCATTATTTTAGCATCAGTGGAATTATCTTTGACAAATCTTTGGATTCAATTACTGTGCTAATACCTAAAAGCAGTAACTAATACCGTCTGTGGGAGCTTTGTACTAAATCAATGTAAAGTGAATAATGTCGTTATTTCGGTTTCACAAGTTTCGCACAGTAGTGCAAGTCTCAAATTTACTATTCAAAAAGGTCGGCAGATTTTAATTTTTTAAACTATCTTAATTTTTTTATATTTTGTAATTTCAAAGAAAAACAGTTACAATGAAAGTAAATTTTTTAGAAAAAAATCTCATTATTTGACTGTTTTTTTATATTTTTTTTCAGAACCAGCTTAAATTACAAAAACAGCTTCCAAATTTGCGTTTTTAAAATTTTTTGTTTATTATTTATTATTATTATTATAAAAAAAAGAAAGCTCTTTCTTCGCTCAGGTTTAGGATGGTTGGAGCTCAATATGTCGAAGCATTTTCTGTTATGATTAGAATTTTTCTGAATATGATGGAGGAACTAAATCTTAAGGTGGGATCCGAATCACCAGAAACTGGGCAAAAGTACATAGATAAAATTTTAGAATTTGCGACTCAGGAATCGAACCGCGAACCTCTAATGTGAAGTTATTTATTATTAACTAATCGAAAGTTCAATTATTTAATTATTAATTTAACAATTTTGTTTTTAAAACATCCTTTTTGAATAAGAATACGACTATTTGGTTAAAAATTAACTTTTTTTTATATTTATAATTTAGCGGTGAAAATTCAACTGTTCGTTTTGGCTTCAGATTTTAACCATTTGGTAGAATTTTTTTTTGTCCTAACTGAAAAATTAACTATATAATATATATTACACTTGATTAAAATTTTTAATAACTTGTCGAAAATGTTTTTTTTTATTTATTTTTTTTTATTTAAAGATTCATAATTTTACTTAAAAATCCATGTTAAGGTTGAAAATTAAACTATTTTGATCAAATTTAACTTTTTTAGTAAAAATTTATATTTTCGGAATTAAAATTCACAAAATATGTTAAAATTTTCTATTTCTTTATAAATTAAACCAATTCAATTCGACAATTTTTTGATAGATAATTCAACTAGAATGGTTCGAAATAATTTTTGTTGGTTTAAAATTCACATTTCCAGCTTTGAAATTCGAATGTTTTGTAGAAAATTTATCTTTTTCGTTAAAAACTAGACTCTCGTTAAATATTTGTCTTTTTTTTTAATTTCAAAAGTTTTTTATTTAAATATAAAATTTTTTGGTAGAAATATCAATTATTAAATTTTTTGTTAAGAATTTATGTGTTATTGTTAAAAATTCAACTTTTTGTTTAAAAGTTAAACTAGTCATCTTTGAAACTTTGTTTCAAGTCACCACTGGTTAGAGAATCAAGCTAATTTTTATTAAATAATTTAACAAACAAAATATTTTTCTCTGGAAAGAGATTTCTGTCAAAGTAGATAAGATCCGGTTCGAAGGACCAAGCGTCTTAGGTCAGCTTCTGCAATCCTAAGAAATATTTTTAACTTTTTTTCTCGCGAATGTTAAATTTAATTATTTATAACAAAGCCTAATGTTAAGTATGAATATTTAGCATAATAAGTTTGAAAGTTATTTCAATAAATATAAGAGACAAAATAATTTTTTATGAAAAAATGAATGAAAATTTTCTCTTTCTTCATTTCTATTATTTATAATAAAAATAATTTTTTTATGTTAACAACTTTTTAAAGTTTACAATAAAATTGCACAGAAAGAAGTTATTTGGTTTTTTATATATTGAGGTTATAATTTAAGTTCAATGCAAGTATACGTTGGGGTTCAGGGACAAAAATTTTTTTTTCCAAATTCACTTTTTTGTAATTATATGTTTATTAAAAAATAGGCTCCATTTTGTTTTAATGTGAAAACATCGTTTTAAATATTTCTGAATAATTTAATGATCTTTGATTATAAAAAAAATTTTGAACAGCATTTTAAAATGTGTTTTTTTTTATTCTCGGATTGTTCTACTATTCAATGGTACATGCGTCTGGCAAGCGGGAGGTGTTGGTTTGGATACCTGGCGAAGCTGAGAAGTGTTTTTTTAGCCAACGTTTTATTCCATATTAAACTTTTTGATTAAAAATTTGTAAAGAGGTCGTCGATTGCGAATCTTAAATAAAAATTCAAAAAACAAAATGGCGGATTCAATTTGGCGGTCAATTATACAAAAAACGCTTTAAATTTTGCTGAGATTAAGTATCAGGAAAATTAAAAAAAAAACCATTTTTTTTATTGAAGTAAATTATTAAATATTCAAATTTGGATCCAAACAATTTATAAAGATTTCGAATTGTTACTAAAATATAATTCAGATTTTTTTTATAAATTAATTAATCATAATAGTTCGTTGTAAAATTGGAATTTCTGGACTTTACATAAAAATATTTTAAAAAGTAAAAGAAGAGATGAAAATGTAAAATAAGGAAAAATCTAAAGTTTTGGTATCTTCTCATTTGAGATCGGTGAGTCATATATGCATTGAGTCAAGTTGCCAGCATAAACGAATCCGACCACCTGTTACTTGAATTCACGAAAATTGGATCACTTGCCAGTTTTTTCAGTGTTCATATTCCTGGCACGATTCCTTACTTTTTCCACTCAAGATTCTTTGGATTGGGTAAGAAAATTGGGCACGTAATACTTTTTCAAAATTTCTTTTTAAATTGCAATACAAACTTTAATGAAGATTTTATATTATTTATTTTACATCCTGCTTAAAATAATTAATAATAAATTTTAATTTACTGTAATTAAAAGAATTGATTAATAACAAATAATAACTTAATTTCGACAATCGCACGGTACGCGCGCGCACAGGTTTCCGGAGGAAAGAAGAATTTAAAATAAAAAATAAAAATTTCTAATAGAATTGAGGAATTATCGCTTTGTTTTTGAATTGAAATGAATAATATTTTTCTAAAATTCTTAAGAAAATTAAAAAAAAAAAAATGTTCAAGAAAATTTTTTTAGTTTTACAGTATTGACAGCGTATGAGGAATATTTTTTATTTATTATTAATAGAATGATAAAATATATTTAACTCCAAGAAAATTGGTTTTTAATGTTTAAAGTTGTTGAAAATAATTTTTATAATTTTCTTAAGGCGATGGAAATTTTCAAATTATACTTTTTTTGCAGAAATATATTATTATCAACTATTGTTGTTTCAAATTTGAAAAAGGGTCGACAAACATTTAGAGCCTGAAAGAAAAATTTATTTAATGAAAATATTTGTTTAATTTATTTTGAATAAATAAAGAATATTTTTTTACAAAATTCTAAACCTTTTAAATACTTTTAACAATTAATTAAATTTTTATAAAACTTGCAGAAAAAGTCTGAAAAATTGTTTGGAATCTTTCAGACCCTGCATCAAAAATGAAGAAATATTTTTTAATTTCCTTTTTTTATTACTTATTCAAAATATGAAAAAAATTTGGATTTTAAAGATCGGTAAAAAAATTTTTATTCATTATTTAAATTGTGTGCTCGAAAAACTTCATTTTTTAAACAAAAATATTATTTACAATTTTTCCATAAGGCAACAGAAATCTATACTTTTGAACAAAATTTTTTATCATTTTTTATCTCTTCAAACCTTTGAGCACCTTTCAAAATTACAAGAACTTTTTATACCAAGTTTTAATTAGTTTTATAAATTTCAGGAAATTATTTGAAATCTTTTTCAATTTTCTCAAAGAAGTTATTTTATAAAATAAAAAATCCTATCAAATTTTCCAATGAATCTTAGGAAATTTTGTTTGTTCCCTACAAACGTTTAAGTATTCTGGAAAAATTATAATTTTTTTCGAAATATTTAACAATTTATATTTCGCTTATATTTGTTTAAATTTTGTCAGCTTTTTAATTATTCTTTAACCTTTTAAAAAATTCGAAATATCTTTTTAAACGATTTAAAATTTTCCTAAAAAGAAAAGATCAGTGCAAATAAAATAATTGCGGTTTTGACCATTAGTGCAATCTTTTCAATTTGTTTAAAATATCTTTAAACATTATCTTAAATTTAATTTTTCTTATTATTAATACCTTTTTTTTTAAATCATTCAATTTCTGAAGATACAAATCATTTTGGAATATTTTCAAAATTTCTAAAACTTATTGCTATCTTTCAAAATAATTAAGTTATCCCGACATGTTTTGAAAGGCTGTAAAAAATTTTTTTAAAACATTTTTCAGATCTTTTTACAACAATCATGAGATCTTAAACATTGAAAGCCTAATTTGGAAGCATCAGAATTAAACTTTCCAGAATTTAAATAATTTTTCCATATGTTTTTCCACTCAAATTTTGTTGAAGTGTAAATTTAAATTGTCCTATTTCGAACGCTTATATTTAAAATTATTTTTTCGAAAACTGTTGATTTGAAATGTCTAAATTTGATGATACAAATTTAAAATTAGGCATCGAAATTCTGATCCGAAATTTTCGTTCTACTTTCAGATTTTTCGTGACGCACTTGTTAACAAGGTTTACAATTTCACTGAAAGAAATACGAATACCCCAGATGTTTTGAGTACGTGTACGCTCAGAAAAAGATTTGTCTTGAATTCAAGAAACTGTTTCTTTAACCTATTTTTTCATTTCACCAAAAATAACTTTTATAATAAGAAAATTGTTTTATATTAAAGGAAATTTTTTTGTTTGAACCAACAATTTTTTTTTAAATAAAGAAATGTCTTTTGATAAAAATAATTTTTTTTTTAAATCAAAGAAAGGTAAATAAGAAACTTTTAAAACATGGCTCAGACTAACAGGAATTTTATTAATTTTAATTTACACAAATTACAGGTTCTTGACTCAGTACTTGTAACTATTTGAAAAAATTAACAAATAAATTCAAAAAATCATATTTATTATTCCTTGGCACTAGTTTTTATAATAAAACTTTTGCCAATTAATAGTATAATTATAGTCTATAAGGGCCGATATTTAAAAAAAGGTATGTTTGCGAATTGTATTATTTCCCTCCTTTAACCATCATGTTTCTAGAATGAACATTCACTCGTTTGATTTTTTTCTCCTTTCGATAAAAATATCGAGGTTGCTCTGAGTGCAGAGTTGCCTTCAACCGTGAACTCCATAAATAGTATCAAAGTGATCAGCCACTATAAGTAGATTTTCAATATGAAACCTATTTTTTCGTTTAGATAACAAAACTGATTTGTAAAACAATAATTGTTAGAAATATAAAAAAAAAATTTTGTAAGGCAATAAATAATAAAATTATAAACTTTATATAGAATTTGAAAAAAAAAACAGAAAAAACTGAGGCTTTTATTGGAAACAATTTTTGGTTCAAATGGAACCCAAAATTATAAATAGTTTCTAAAGGAATCTAAGGTATGGATTATTTTTGCCTTAACTAACTTCGAAGATTTTAAAAGTTAATTATCTATATTTTTCTTTATATTTCGCATTAAATATTTTCGAAAAATTTATTAAAGAAATTAAAATGATATGAGAAATTCTTAAAAGTAAGATAGTTTACATGAAATGTGAAAGCTTTTAAGGTTACGTTGAAAAACCGTCGTTTTGAACTGCGTATGTGACAAAAGCGCGGGAGTATTTAAAATTATATAATATAACCTTATGATATTACGCTAATATTACATTTTTCAAAAAAATGAGGTATTTATATTATTCAATTTATATTGTTTTAAGGAATAATTAAAATTTTTTAAAATATTAATCTGTATAATAATTCATTGTATTTATTGATTTCAAATAGGCCCGCGCTTTTCGCCGCATGCGCAGTTGAAATCAAAAAAGAGTTCGTTTAGAGCCTAAGTTCTAAAGGATGCCAACTTTTTCTTCAGTTGCATTATTACGCAACCCCTATTTTTTCTGTCAATTGTTCCAGAAATAATAGATGAATTTATTTTAAAGAATTTGTTTTTGAATTTGAAATTGAGTTTGTCATAATTTAAAAATTCCCGCTTCCAAATTTAAGATAAAGAACTTCAAGTAATTTTTGAATAGAAGAATTATTTTAAAGAAAAATTATTGCTAATTTACAATAACAAATTTTGTTACAACTACTTGGTTCAAAATTAAACTCTTTTGTTGAAGTTTTTTTTTTTTTGTAACAAATTTCTCTTTTTAGTACAAAATTCATCAGTTTCAGTCGAAGATTTATCATTTTAGTTGAAAATTCAACTGTTTCGTTGAAAATTCACATATTTGTTTAAAAATCGATTTTTTTGTCATAAATTCCCTTCTTCTTGGCCAGTTAGTCTTGTTGTATAAAAAATTTTCTTTTCGGTTAAAAAATTAAATGTTCTAGTCAAGTGTTTATCATTTTTGCAAAAAAATTTATCTTTTAAGTTGCAAATCCAATTACTGCAAATCAATTTTTGGTTGAAAAATGAACTTTTTTAGTTGAAAAATTATATTTCTTAGTATAAATTAATCTTCTTGATTAAAATATATATTTTTATTATTTATTTCTTATTTTTCATTCACATTTTTTTATTATTTTAGTTGATAATTAATATTTCTGGCTTAAAATTCAACTATTTCACTTAAAGATTTACAATTTTATTAAAAAATTCAGCACTTTGTTTGAAAATGTGACAATTTTTCTGAAAGTTAGTTTTTTCGTGAAAAGTAATGTTTCAACTTAAAATTTTACTCATTTTAATTAAATATTTCATAGTTTAATTTGAAAATTCATCTGCTTGGTTGGACATTAGGCGCTTTTACCTAAAAATTTAATTATTTAAGTTTGGGTTAAAAATTTATATTATTTATTAAAAAAAGTCTTTTTTTGTTGAAAATTCAACTATTTTTGTTCAGGAGTCATTGTTTTAGTTAAAAGCTTAATTATTTCAGTCGATGACTCATAAATTTAATTGAAAATTCATCAATTAGGTTCAAAATTAAACTATTTTCTTGAAAATCATTTATGTTTTTAAAAATTAATTTTTTTGTCGCAAAAAAAATTTTAAATAAAAATTTAAATATTTGTTTAAAAATTCATTCATGTTAAATAACATTTAAACATTTTTGTTAAAAGGGTATCCTTTTTTGTTGGAAATTCAACTGCTGAGAAATCAACTACTTGGTTTAACTTTAAATTAAATTTTTTTCAAAATAACTTTATTCTTTAATTTTAATTATTTTCTTTCTAATGTTTGGCGAAAATTGATCTAATATTTTTTATGGAAAAAATTTAATTTTTGGGAAAATCTATGTTGTTTTTTTTTTTTTAATATTTATCTATTGTTGTAGAAATTAAATCTTTCTTAGATAAAAATGCAACTATTCGGTTTAAAATTGAACTATTTTTATATAAAAGGTACTTTTATTATGAAATTCATATTTTGGTGGTAAAAAGTCAATCGATTTAATTTTTTTAATTCTTTGTTATTTCTTATTTTTTTCTTGAGAATTAAAATATTTCGTTTTAAAATGTTGGTTAAAACAATATGTTAAAAAGTCGTTTTCTTGTTAAAGATTTATACTTTAAGTTAAAAATTTATCCCTGTGTTTAAAAGCATAAATATTTTTTTGAAAATTTTCCCTTTTCAGTTGAAAATCCAACTACTTGGTTAAAAGTTGAATTACTTTGTTAAAAAGTAATTTTTTTTGCTGAGAATACAAGTATAACTTTAATTTTTTTTCTAAATTATTCTTCCTTAATCAAGAGTTATCTTTTTTGATAGAAAAACAATTTTATTCATTTGAAATTTCATCTTTTCAGGTAAAAATGCAATTAATTTGTTTTAACTGAAAATACAAACGTAAGTTTTTTTCTCTCGAAATTAATATGTTTTAGTTAAAAATTCTCTTTTTTATACAATAAATAATCTTATTGATTTGAAAGTTTATATTTTATGGTAAAAATCCAAGAGTTTGTTTAAAAATTAATTTTTTTTGCTCAAAAATTTATATCTTTTACTTGAAAATTCAAGTTTTGTACAGAAAGTTAGTGTTTTTGTTTCAATATTCATAAATTTAGATTAACTTGTTTTCTTTCATGACTCAAAATTTTATTTTTATGAAAATTCGCCTCTTCTTTTGCGGAATAATTAATTGTTATTTAAAGTTTTTATCCTGAATATTGTATTATTCCGTTTGCAAAATACTTAATTTGAATATAAATATTGTATATAAAATATAAATGTTAAAAAAAAATTAAATCGATCTTTGTGTCATTAAAATATTGTGTCGGACAAAGTTAAGCATAATTTCAAATTTAATAGTCAATAGAAAATGTTCATATTTATCAAAATGTGCCCTAAAGCACGAAATTTAATTTACCTAATCCCATAAAATTTTAGATAAAACTACATTATATTATTGGTAAATGCGATCACTATTGAAATTTTATTATTTAATAAAAAGTAAATGAAATGATTCATAAATAAACAATGAAAACCTCATCCGAACTATACCAAAGCCGGAAATTAGTAATAAATGGGGGGGGGGGGGGGTGTTAAAATATTTTAGAATAATTCAACAAAATTACGAGAAAAAAAATGAATGTACAATTTTATAAAATTTTCTAATGAGAAAGTTAAATTTTCAACGAAAAATGTAAAACTTGAAATTGCAGCAAAAAATGAATAAATATTTTTTTAAGGAGAAGATGTTTCTAAAAATTATCTTACATTTTTAACCGGAAAATACACATTTTAAAAAAATGTTAATTTTAATCCTAATATAATAATTTTTTACCGAGAAGATTAATTTTACAGAAAAATACGAATTTTCAACTATAATGATTATATATTATTATATATTTCTTTAACCAAGAAAATAAATTTTTTGCGAATTTCCGTTTATGAATCTAATAATTTAGTAGCAAAGATCGTAAGTTTTTCGTGTTTCAAAATAATTTTCCCAACTATTTTCGCTCTTCCGAGTTATTTTGAGTTCTTCCGACCTGGACATTAACCTAGTCATTCGAATACGAAATAATGTAAATATAGAAATGAATTCGTGACAGAAATATTTTATAGGAATGTTATTAATCAAAAATGGACATCTGTTGTGTAATTTTATGCACTCAAAGTGGTTTAAAATAAATTGACTTTCTATAATTAACAAAAAAATTTATGAATTAAAGAATAAATATGTTATCATCTCTTTTGGATGTTTTTATTAAATTAACACACAGTAGTATATTGTATAAGATAATAAAAATTTAAGTTGCAATGTTAATAAAGTTGAAGAAAATAAAAGTTTCTGATTTAAAAATAATTTATCAGATTGTTTTTGTAAAAAAGATATTGCTGCTAATTAAAAGCGAAATATTAAAATAAATTAAAGGTTTGGCTTCAATAATATGTGATAATAATTAACATAATTTCCATTATCCAACGAAATTTTTTGTTGTGAAATATTGATTAGTGAAGTTTTAAAACTTGAAAAATGGTTGAGAATAAATGTAAAAAAAAATGATTGAGCTGAAATTTTTCGTATAGTGCAACCATTTTTTGTCCGTTATTCTCAGAGTCAACAAACAATATTGCAATCTTTAAAAATAATTGCAATCAATAAAAAAAACTTTAAAATGTTTGACGGCAAGTGTAATAAATTATCTCGCCTTTGAATTAATTTTTTATAGTGTAACACTTATTTGTTAATTATTTTTAATGTGATCAAACAAAATTTAAATCTTTATAAACAATTGTAACAAATTAAAAATATTGTCCAATTTTGGATAAAAACTGTAATTAATTATTTCATGAATATTAATAATTAATAAATAATTCATTAAAGTTGTTGACAAAAAATTAAACAATATTTTTAATTCATTACAATTCTTTTTTAACGATCGCAATATTTTTGATTCATTCTGGAAAAATTTAACAGAGACTTTTTGCACTATAAGAAAAATTTCAATGAGATAGTGGGTAAAAATATGCAATTAAACGAGTTTATTAAAGAAAATTATTGGTAACATAATTTTTCAATGATGTTAATCAAATAATTCAAGAAAGTTGTTAATAAAAAATTAAAAAAAGATTTGATTCACTACAATTGTTTTCAAAGATTGTAATCCTTTCTGCTCACTTTGCAAATAATTAACAATTAAGGGTCGCATTATAATTTTATTTTATTTTAAACGAGATATAATGTGTGAAATATGTTATCAACAAATTTTTATATTTTTTATATTTATAATTATCCTTATTGTACATATGAAGTGTTAAAAAAACGAAATCCATCTCTAATAGATTTCTAAAC
>JAAAKG020050226.1:0-18419 GCA_010014905.2 Druon quercuslanigerum
AACTTTTTTCTTTAGATTTAACTAGTTCCAACTACCACCTTTCAAATCATTTACAACTTTTTAGAACCAATAGAAAATGTTATGGAAAACGTTATATTTTTAACCAAATATATGAATTTTCAACAAAAAATATACATTTTCAACCAAAAATGGAAGAAAAATTTAATTAAAAAATGAACTTTTAACTATAATTTAACTTATAACTAGAATAAAAAATATTAACAAATTAGTTCAAAATGCAAAATAAATTGTTAACAACAAGGAAGTTGAATTTTCAACAAAAAAGATGATTTTTCGACTCAGAAAATTTATTTTCTACCTAAAAGACGAATTTTCAACAATATACATGAATTTGCAATTCAATTATTAAATTTTTATTTTTAAAAATTAGTTTAAAAAAATGGAAAAGTCAAATTTCCATTAAACAAGTTTATTTTCAACAAAAAAACACAAGGTTTAAACTGAAATGATGAATCTTCTAAAAAAAATTAATTATAAAAGGATTAACTTTCAACGAAATAGTTGAATTTTAAGCCAAAAAATATGAACTTTTGATGAAAAATTGAATTTTTATGTAGAATTAAAAACATAAATTTGTTAAATAATAAACAGCTTAGATATTTTTTCTTGATAATCATAGTGAATTGATGAGAATTTTAAGCAATATTATGTACTGAGCAGATTCTTCATAGTCGAACAAAAGCTATGCAATTTTTTTTTAGTAATAAAATATATATTAGTAAAACTTGGACGTCATTTATAGTATTATAAAATATTATGGCGTGGTATCGGACATTACATAATAAATATTACGCAAAAATAGTAACAGTTATTAACTATTAATTAGAATCAACTTTTATAAATCGACTTTTAGCTCTAATAAAATCTTCGTAAGTAAAAAATTGCCAATTCTATCCTACAATATTAATAGTTTAAATAATTATTTGCGAGTTTCAGCCTAAAATAACAATGCAGTGACACAAGACAAAGAATGTATAATATTTAACTCTACTTTTGATTTTTATCTTTTTCAACGTAATATAAGTGATATCTCTAAATCTCAAACATCTAAAAAAAATGGTGTTAATATTATTTATTCATTTTTCATATTAAGTTTTTAGTTTGGGACAATTTCGTGACAAGACTAAAGTATAAAATATCATTACATCACTAAATTGGGCTTTGGTGTACGTGTTTTACTAAGATGATCACAGAGACAAGTTATTATTCAAAGGGAAAGTGATAAATGACTGGGACTTTCAGTGTTAAACATTTTGGTAATCGCCCATAAAAGTGTTTATCATTTCGATCCAATTTCGGGTTCAAATTGTTTTACTGACATTTACTGTGCTTACAAAAGGACTTACATAGTTCAAGGCTTTGCCGGCCACGAATGCATTCAGTACTGCACCTTATTTGAAATTGCCACATCTTCGGGGAGGGGCAGTACCCACTTGTGCCTACTCTCTTATAAACGTAAAATACCTTCACCTATCCTCCGGCGGAAAGGCATTGCAGTAATTAAAATTTTAATGCTACCATCGATCCACCACGCGAGACTGATAACATTCTGCTGTCAATAAATTACATCCATCACGTATATACTTTTTTCCCTTTTTTCTCGGGCAGCCCGAGAGACAAGCCAATGCACACATGCCCTTTCAGATTTTTTCAAATTTCTTATCCCAGATGGCATAGGAGTGGAACTAGTCGCATGAAGAACTTATATAAAGTTTTAAGCCATTGAAGTTCCAATGTACCAAAGAAAAAAAGAGTTTATATGGAACACTATAGATTTATACAACAAAAGTTTAAAAAAGCGAATACCTTCCGAGAAAATACGCACCATTTTTTAAAGTTTATTTTGTATATTCTACCTTATATAAACTATAGAGACAATCAACCAAAAACATGGTATGGGTCAAATAGAAGGTTATTGAATGAAAAAATTTAACTCGTAATGTATAATAAAATTCGACTTTTTTAAATTAATTTTTTTCTGAAAAAAGATCTCCTTTAGCTTTAGTGAGAAACGAACCTTAGAACTTTCAATTTCCATTCGGGTTCAGAAATACACACATTGTCAGAAAAAACTTTAATTTAAAAAAATGTTTAATTCACAGCTCCATCTAGCCTGTCACGAAGTTAAGAAATTCTGTTGTTCTCTGACTATCATACAGATTCCTTAAAAATTATGACTTGTAACACCAGCCATTATAATGCGTGTATTTCTGAAAAAGGATTCTTATCTCAGTATTTCTAGTAGCTTAATGGGAAAGCACTGCCTTTTGAGACTAGTCCTCAACAAAAACAATTCGCATGGAGTTTTCGTTATCTCCTAAGCTTTTCATTTGTTTAAATGTTTTTTTAGAGTTAAACACACTTTTTAGGATCAGTCTCAGAATGGTTAATAATAAAACATTCATTGGCAAAGCATTAACTCTGACTTAGAAACGGTTTTCAAACTGTTACACAACTTTCCAACCGTAGGATTTTGATCTAAAATGCTTAATTTCTTAACGGTATATTAGAAATTATTAAGGTAATTCTATGGCTTTATAAGAAAGACAAATTAAATTAAAATTAAATTCTTAAAATCAAAAGTAAAATAATTTTTTTACCTGAAGAAGATGTATAGTTTACCTTGTTCTGTAAGTTCCATCATGTTCTTGTTCTTTGTTCCACTGAAGAATAGGAATGGGAGTAGTGTTTACTTTTCTTTCTAAATTCCTTTCATACTTCTCTTCATCCGAGTATTGGTTTAGTCCCTGATTATTCTGGTTCTGATTCTGATAATTCTGATTCTGTTTCTGATTTTGGTAGTTCTGGTTCTGCGCCACTGCCACCCCTAAGATCACAGATAATACCTGAAAGAAAAACACATTTTCTTTAATTAAATTATATAAATGACATTATCTCCTTATCAGTTGCAACATTTATCTTGCGAATCGGGAAAATAAACTAAAAGTTAAATTATTATAATTGATTTTTTTAATTCAAGGGTTTCCTGCATAACATATTTATCATCTGATTGTCAGTAATATTCACTTTATGCGCTTTTGATTAGCCCAAGATCGTCAAAAAATTTATAATATTGCACCAATAACTTTGTGAAATATTCTTTTTACTTTTCCGTACTTCCAAATGTGTATTAATTATTATTATTAAAATGTTGCCACAGGATTAAGATGGTTACTGCCCAACATTTCGAAGAAATTTGTGTTTAGAGTTGAATTTTATATTTTTTAGAATAGTTTGCACGGGGCAGTCACGGTATATATCAGCAGTGCATTTGAATAATGCAATCAACTGATCTGATGAGAGCAGTGAGCCCCGAATTTTTGGACAAAGCCTGGTTTTTTACCCCACCATTGACGGACTGGGTTGCAGTCACGCGCGCGTTTGGGCGAACTACAGCTTAAGGTGGGTTCCAAACCACCAGAACCTGGGTAAAGTTACATAGACAAATTTCCAGAGGTACGGACTCAGGGATCAACCCCGAACCTCTGAGGTAAAGTTCAAGCGTTTTATTATTTTATTTTATAATATGTTTTAGATATAACTAATAAAAGTTATACACATACTTATATATAAGTTAATTTATCAATATTTTTTATAATAATTATAATTATTATTATTATTATTATTATTATACCGTTAAGCTAAATCCAGTTCGAGTTAGCGTGTTTCACTCAGTTCTAACCGGGGATCAAGGAGTTAACTCGAGAAAAGTGAGAAAGGGAAGTTTATAACACGTTTGTTCCTTCACACTGCACCGACCCAGGTCGCTGATCAATCTCTCTTGCAAGCATCCCAAGCGAAGAGTTTCACAAATACATTATTATAAGGTCTTCATCGTGACTCATTAGAATCCAATGTTTTTCGTTTCAGATATCTCTCACTCCACTGACATTCTTTATCATGAATTTCTCACAAACTATTTGTCGCCACACTTTTCTGTCTCAACCATGCTCGTGTGTTTTCTTTTACTCCTTCTTTGATTTAGGGTCTGATTCATACATTCCCACAATTATTTTTTCGCTCTGCCTCTGGGTAACCTACCATTTACTTTACTTAAAAATATTAGTTTCGTCTGTCATTCTTCCTGCATTCTCTCAACATGCCTAAACCATCTCAACAATTGTCTTTCACTCTTGTTAAACAATGTCTCGTCTACAGCACATTCCTTGAGAATCCTCTTATAAGGAGCCGTACTTTAATTACGCAACAATTAAAAATGGAGATGAGGGGTCATGCACTCAGTCTAAAGTAGTTAGGGTTTTATTGTTAATGGGGGGGGAGGTCAATAGAGGGCCGATAATTCGTTATTAAGTTCAAGGAAGGCCCCTTACTAACTTTGACCGTTAGCATTTTACCGGACGCATTACGCAGGTATCGTATGCCAACAGCGTTAACTGTAATCGTATCCTTTTTTCGGTATTTCCAGGTCTCGCTAACAGTACATCGCAGTGGGTGCAATTATAGAATTATATATTACCATTTAAGCTTTATTTGGTACAGTGCTACTTCTGGTAATGGTCTCTACCCTTCTGATAACCTTCTTACCCCTGTTTAGACACCTGACTCTCTCTTCATCGATTTTTATGTTATTAGTACATGTTCTACCAAGATGCATATACTTATCAACTTGTTCTATCCTCTCATCGTTTAGGGCAATGATTATTTGCTATCACTAATTCCTTCAAACACTGTCATTTTCATTTCATTCAGGTTTATTTTCAGGCTTATGTCCTTCATACCACTATTTAATCTGCTCAACATTCTCTGCAATCCTTCGATTGACTTTGCTATAACAACCTTATCATGTGCAAACGCTAATCCACGCACCTTCACTGTCCCGAGATCCACGCCTTCTTCGTCGAGAACGGCCATTCTTAGACACGCATCCATAAATATATCCATTGTTCCGTACCTTTCAGGATTTCCCAAAGTTTAGCAGTATTTACCTTATAAAACGCTGTTTCTAGTTTAACTAATGCACAGAAAAGTTTTGTGTTTGTCCCTAAACGTTTTTATTTGATTTATCTCAAGCTAAACATCTGATCCGCACATGATGTTCCTAGTATAATCCACATTCTACTTCCCAGATCTCCTCTTCTATTATGTTTATTACCCTATGAATAAATATTTTCGAATATATTTTACTTATGGTACTCAGTGAGCTGATACGACTGTATTAATTACAATTGCTTTTACCTCACTTTCCTTTGTATGTTGGGACGATGTTCGTATTTTTCCTGTATTTAGGCATTTTAGAGTTAATTCCATTCACACCAGCAATTTGAGCCCTAATCCCTAATCTCAGAGAAACTAAATCTTTCAACCGCAGTTATGCTGTTTTATAGGTTCACCTTCTAATAATTTCTAGTAATGGTCCCTGCTACTTTCTTTATTGTTGACTTTGAGCAATTGCCAATAAAATAATTTCTTATTCCCTTTCAAAGCGTTTTTCAATTTCTTCTCTTCTTCCACTTTGATTTTATCTTTGCTTTCCTTAACTAGTATTTTTACTTTTCTGTCCTTGTCCCTATAATCAATATCTAGTCTTATGCTCACATCATCGCCAAGACCTGCAATATTCAATTAGCTTCAATGATCCCTTCCACATTCAGAACCTCTCATAACCTTTGTGTCTCTTACCAGGTCTCTGCACCAGGTTTACAAGTGGATCAGTATATGCCTAAACCCAGTATTTGTCATGAACATGCTCTTTTCTAAACATATAAGCTAACCAATCTTTCCCCGTTACCATTCATTTCCGAATCTAAAGAACCCTGTCCGACCCTCACGTTGGACTCCAACCCATCCACTCACATCTCCTAGATAGTATAACGATTCTTACCCAATGATCGCAAAAAGCTATAGTATTATTTAAAGTGTCCCAAAAGGCGCCTTTTTTATTCATTTCACCATCGAATGGGGCATAGCACGATATGATAAATAATCTTCTGATTCACACTTTCATTCTAACCCGCAACAATATGGGGGATACAAATTTATCTAATGACAAGCTGATTTGCTCTATCATTCATAATCAGACTGATTTCTCGAGTACCATGTGATTTCCTGACCATAGTTCGAGCCCATGCTTTAACTCCCTATTTTCTATTATTCTACTTTCTCATTAATTTTTCTTTGTTTCAGGTACACATACAATATCTAGCTTCCTTACGTGCATTGCTTCTCGTAATTTTCTTTTCTTAAAATCATTCACCCCTCTAGCATTACATACATCCAGTCTCAATTAATCGTCTAAAACTATACCTCTACCGGATGCATGTCCTTCGTCAACCAAAGTTTCAATCCATTCTGAGGCTGTCTCTATTGTTTGTATTATTTATGATTTAAAGTATACGCTTAACTAGCAACTTGATGCAAGCAATGTATTTTTCGAGTAAAAATCATATCGAAAATAATTAGCCAGTATTCGTAATATGGTGAATCTGAAATAATTAGCGAACTCGTCGTAAGGGTTAGGCCCACCCGACTTGGGCTATTCGAGGGGGACTACAGGGATAGAACTAGAACCGAAGAACCCATGTTTGATTTGTGATATATACTTCTTCTTTTTAGTAATACCTGAGAGAATGTGTACATTTCTCTAAAGGTTACGCGAATTGATCTAAACTTCGTGTGTTCCCCTCTGCCCATCCTCGGTCCGACACTGGTGAAATTAGTAGTACTAAGCAATCCCTATTTACTAAGATGATTTTGTCTTGACTTAAAAAGGATTTTTATCAAGGATTACTATGTATTACTGTTTTGAAGTTTCTAATGATATAACTTTACTTATTATCTGTACTTCCACTTCACTATACTCTTATCTCTGTGAATTACTAATATTTGGTACTATTTACTTATTAACTGGTCAGAAATTTAATTGTATCATAATTCTATTATTAAATTCGTATTCATTATGAAAATCTAGAAAACAATACAATGTATTCCGACTTGAACTTGATTCAAATTAATCAGGCATTGAGAAAGGTGAAAACGTCAATTTGCAGCATGAAGTCCATCGAAAGTGAAAACGTTAATAAGCTTTCTCGTCAGTGTGTTAGGCATTTACAGCAGGACTATTAAACTAACAAGCATATTAAATAACTTCTCGAAACCAGTATTTAAATTATCAAAAAAGTTTCGGGAAATGCGAAACTTTCTTTCAGCCTCACAAAAACTTCTTTACGTAATATTCTACACCCTTACGTAAAAATCTGAATGTATCATAAAATATATTATAGGATCATGTAGAATGATGACGAATCACCCTTTTCGAAATGTCTCGTCTTCAGATCATCATAAAATTTAAGTATCCTTCATAATCTTCATGTGTCAACAATTTGCTCGTCTTTACATAACAAGAGAAATGTTAATGACAGGGGAATATTGTATAAGAATATTAGATAACAAAATAATTTGTAAACTATAATTTATAATTTTGCCTTCTGCAATTTTATTTTTCATTTTTAGTATATTTCTAAATATGTAATAATTGCAAACAACATTTTTTCAATTTCATAACAACCAATTCTTCAAAAAAATATCTAATCAGCAAAATTCTGTTTAAATTACTAAATATTTGAGGAAATAATATTGTTTTTAAAAAGCTAAGGTTGTAGTTTAGATTTTAGATCTAAATTTAGTTAATTTTACTAGAGAAGTTTTAATACTTTTTATCGCTGATTTGGTGGTTGATTCTAATTTTACAAATAATTGATCCCAAACTTTTGACATTTTTTATTAAAGAAAATGCTATATGTTTAATTAAAAGATTTAAACTTTTTTTTAATTTAGATCATTTTTAACATGGTCTTTTCTATTCTCTATTACATAGTACTCAGAAATTTCTTCAAATATTACCCATGGAATAAAAGTTAAAAAAAATGGAAAATATAATGAACGACATAAAAAAAAAAGATATACTAGAAAAGAATAGAATGCAAAGCGAAAAAACTGGACAAACATTGTTTGAATAATTAACCGCCAATTTTAATTGGAAAAATGTGACAGCAAGAAGTCCCTGGCAGGACTATTCATGAAATAATCGTCAAATTACTAAATACGACAACAAAGAGTAATTGAAAAGACATTTTCAATTAATTCTGCGAAAAAATTGAGCTCATTAAAACATTGTCGAACTGTATATTTGTTAACAAAAATGGTTTAAATAATTGATAAAGAAAAAGCAGTTACTTTCAATCAATCTCAATCGTACATTTAATTCCTCTCATATTTGATGAAAAACAATTAATTTCAATAACTAATCATTTCAAATCACACAAAAAATTTTTTTAATTTCAATACATTATAAATTATTTCTAGTTATTATACTGATACCGAGTCTGTTTCATTGAATTTAAAAATCTTTAAACAGTGGCATAATAACAGAATTAAATTTTAAAAATCTGCCCGCTTCGCGTGCACATTTTCATGGCGTGCTGCGGACGGCTCGCAAATTTGAGCGCGCCTATGGCACGCGGCTGTTGGTTTTCACGCTTCGCGTTCGATAATGTATTTTCCTCATGCTACGCGCTTGGTGTTTGTATTTCCCCCACATATGTGCGCAGGCTTTTTACAAAATAATGGTCAACATATCGACAACTGTGATTCAGTGATTGTGAATTCTCTTTTGTTAAAGCTTCTTCGGCTTTAGCGAACACATTCTCATCACGTATCTCGTGCTTCGCACTCTACTTGTCAGAAATGTGAACTTTTCTACATTATGCTCAACAGTATTATATCATTTATATGTATACTTTATTTGTTTCTACACCTATGTCTAGTACTGCTTATTCAGATATTGCAAAATAATGTACAAATTTTTTTTTCACGATTATTTTAATATTTGCTCCTTATTTTCAACTAATTTTTATCCTCAGCTACCGTGAAAAATCTATCACTTCAATCATAATATGTATACGTATTGGAACAAACGTATTTTCATTATCTATTTCACTATCTATTTTTTACGGCTTAAACCAAAAATACACATCCTAGCGTAAAGGGGCTCGACGCAAAATTTTTAGATATAATTCAGGCGAAAAAATGTATGGACAGAGAATTTATGGAATTTTTGAATTGTCATAATTTTTTGTGCTGTCAACATTTACATTTTCAATTCATCCCAAAAATTCAAAAAGTTGTTGTGATAATCCTGTAGGGCTTGTAAGGCTTTTTATCGAAAATGGCTAGCTAACGAACTTGAACTTCAGTTTTTGTCCCTAAAACAGTGAACATTCATGCATTTAGACATACAGACAAACACATTCGTAAAAACCTGTTTTTCGGATTCAGAGAGTGGACAAAACGTGGACATTTGACAAAAACCGAAAGGAGGGGCAAATTTTCCACTGATGAGAGTGTAAAAATGTATTTTTTTTGAAACCAGCAATGTTGATTTTGCTGGTACAGTAGAAAATGTATACGTTGTTTACTAATATTTTCATATGAGATCAAAATAAAATATATATATAGTTTAATAAGAATATGATCAATATTTAAAGCATGGATTTGTTCAAAGTCCTTATATTCTAAAGAATGGGTGAAAAGCTCATCTTATTACTTTGGAATTTAACACATAAATGCAAACAAAATTCTGAAAAGTGATTGAAAAGACTAATGGAAATAAACCTTAAGGAAGAACAATCATATAATTATTTGTGGATTTTGGAAACTAACAAAAATATAACTCATGAATAAGGATATTCTCTGTAGATTTTAATCACTTTGTCTCCAGCGATGAAGACATTTAATTAAAACGTTTTTCCTAATTGCCTTATGTTACATTTTAATGATCTCATAAGAGGATACAAATTGTGCCAATCATCCAAAATTAGAATCTTTATCGAATGTGAATCTCAACTTCCTCTTTCGTCATGATCTCTCCCAATTATGGAATAAGACTTGAAGGGATTATCTACTGTCTACTTGTCTTTCTAGTGGACATTAGTTGTCCTGAATCCATTTTATGCAACAGGATTAAAAGAGCAAGGCGAAAAAGGAAATGTCGAAGGGTCGAGTAGGATTTTTTCATGCAGATAGCGGTGCGCAAACGAAGATTACGAGATCCGATCGTGCCCAGTCATCTGGATAGCGTCTAGTCATCTAACGATTGACGGATCAGTGAAAATAAAAGTGGAATGATTACACAATCAGGGAGGCTGAGATGGACCCACTTCCTGGTTCGGTTTGGAATTCCTCGGTCTGGCCACGTTGGAGATGGGTGAAAGTGAAACCTAAATGCCAACATGGGTCATTTAACTCCTGACCCGTTAACCCACCCTTCCCATCTCATCCCATCCCATTCCATCTCATTCTATCCGATCCCGCATCTAGTTTGCCGATCTTCTGATATCTTACACATCCACAGATTGTTCGCATAACGTGTTGCTACAATATTAAACACACAGAAAAAAGTCTAGTCTTTCATACACTTTAATTTAAGCCCTCAGGACAAGCCTCAATTAAGTTCGACCCAAAAGTATTTGCACATCCATTTCTCTTTTATAGGTGTTTCGAGGATGCCCCCGATTATTTTCAGCCAAGGAAGAAAAAAATTGTACTGCGAAATTTTGAGGAAAAAGATTTTTTCGGTTTTATCGATTAAAAATCTCATCTTTCTCAGCAATCTTAGTTTTCCTTTTTCGATAGCGACCGATTCACGGTGCTGCCACAGAGAATGTACTTGAAGAAACTGGAAAAAGTAACCATGTAATAAGTTTTATCTGAAAAGTGACTAAAAGTGAATGCTATCTACACAAAATGAGGCCTGTAATGTCAATACACTTATCTGTTAAGCAATGTCAATTCCATTACACATTTAATTTATGGGCTTGCATTTACAAGATAAGGTGACATTCTGTTACTAAATTCGAGGGTGAAACCCAAGATCATATAACTTCTAGAATAAATTGTATAAGTATCGTTTAGACCATTTTAACTATCGTATTTATATTTCAATGCTTTATAATAGTAAATAAAAAAAAAGAAAGTTAAAACTCAATACAATTTAAATGTTAATATTGCAGACCTTAACGTCTAAAATTCTCTCAAGGCAGGGCAAGTAGTTAAATGTTTCACAGAAAAAAGAGAAATTTTATACGAAACATGTAAATACTTAATTTTTCAAACAAATGAGACAAATATTCAACAAAATACTTAAATCCTTGACCAATGCAGATTATTAATTTTCAACCAAACAATTAAATTTTTCACCAAAAAAGAATAAATTTTTAACAAGAGATGAATTTGCAAAGAAATAGATAACTTTTCAACCAAAAATATTAACATTCAGTCAAAGATAACGATTTTCTACAAAAAAGATCAATTTTCAAAAAATATATGAATTTTTAGCAACAACAAAAAGTAATATAAAAAAAGTTGTAACCTCGGCCAAAACCGATTATTAATTGACAACCAAACAGTTGCATTTTTAACAAAATAAGATGTAACTTTTACCAGTAAAGAGATGAATTTTCAACAATAAAAAGTTCAGTTTCAACCGAGAAATTCGTCTAAAAAGATGAATTCTGTACCAAAAATATGATGTTAGACTTTTTAACTAAAAATAATTGAATTTGCTTATTATGCCCTATTAATTTAGTTCGCATAATATCTGGGAAATAGTGTGAATTGTCATATTGAATAACATTTTTATACTGTAGATTACAATAAATGTCATACATAGATTAATGGAAGTTTCTTTTTTTTAGATAAAATCTAAAATGAGGCAGATTAAAGTGACTTTTTCTTTAAAAAAGTGACTTCAACAAAATAATTATAGATAAAAGTTACTTTAGTGAATGCGTGTGACAGCCTAGCCGATTCATTACGATTTAGAATTTAAAGTTTTATTCTTTTATTGGCCATCTATTTCACAGATATCCCTTCTAGTTGTCTGAAATCGAATGGAATGGAAAAAGTTCTCTTAAATGGGAGTTGTGTGATTTACGTAGCCTGAATCGGAGTTAGAATATTAAAATTATTATGAGTTATGATTTGAGTGTGTCATTTCTATACACAAGAAGATCGTCTGATGCGTTTTCTTAATATAAACCGATTAACTAAAGCAATCTGATCAGATGTGCCTTGTATATTCTAAAAAGTTTGTTGAATAAACTCGATAAAAATCGACTAAAATAGCATTTATTTTAACGAAATACCTCTTTTTATTTTTAAACCCCTTTGTTTGTAGCTTATTAATATTGTAAATAACACGTTCTATGGGATTATTAAGGTTACTGAGCCCCAAAACGGAAATTTTGTTGTCTTTATCTCTTAAATTGAAAGAACATAATTATTTCAGATTGATATCAGATTCTAATGTCTTATCTGTGCCAAGATGTTTGTAATGTTCATGTTTACTAATATATATTTAAGCTTGAAATCACGCCCCAGTTTAGTGCATATTTGTTAAAATTATATAATTATTATAGTTAATCTTTTAAGGGATTAAACAAACATTTTATTATCCTGTTTAGAATTATTTCTAATTTGAATTTCTTTAAAAATAAAAATAGTAATGAAATAAAAAATATTATGTTTTAAAAATAAAATCCAAGAATGACGATTAATTTATTATTTCAATATAAAAAAATATGATTGCTGTTACTCAATAAATACATTCTGAAAGAAAAATCATTCCTATATCAGGGAAAAAATTAGAAACATAAAATGTATGTTTTTTATAACAATTAATATCGGATTTTCAGTTTTATTAAACAATTTTACAAGATTTTACCAACTTAGACTTTAAAATTAATCTCTATTTTTTTATTTAATGAAGCTATTTGTATAAAAAAATGTATTTCAACTCAATGAACAAAATGAGCCCTCTTCCATTAAAAGCCGAGTTTTTAAAATGATGTACATGTAAGAAAACTGCCCAAAACATGAACTGCTATAAATGTTATAAAAACAGAACCTTTTGTTTTCAGTAAAGTAAACATTTTTTTTAGAATATGTATTGATTAAGGGTATTAAAATTTTTTAATTGATGATTAATTATGTTTCCCAAACACTTCCTATCCATGCTTAACACAAAACTATACAAAAATCAATGGAAATGATTGTGTTATGATTTTCAGAAACTAGTGCAAAAGATTTTCAATCATTATAGAGACAAATCAATACACAGAAATAAAAAGACTCTTATTCGTTACTTAAACTGATTTGGGATTATTTCAATAAATATTTATATTGTGATAAATTAATAACAACATTTATATGTAATTTAATTCAAATATAAAGCATTGAAATTATGTGCTTTTCTTTTTTATAACATTAGTGATGCCAATCTCCACTGAAAATCTAGATTCGATGGTGAAACATCAGTTCATCACTGTCTCAAATGATAAATTAGTAAGGAGAGTAGAAGATGCAATCGGTGCCGCTGATTTATAGAATTTAAAATTCAAAGTTTTTTAAATTTCAATTTTTAAATTTGCGAATATAAATCATAAAGTATTTGTAATGTACGAGGTAATGTATTGACTGGAAGATCTTCAGCGGAAAAAGAAATGCTACCTACACCTTTCCGGTTGGCACAGATAGTCATATGATGCGAAGAGAATCAAAAGCTCGTAAATCGTAATCAGGCACAGAAAAATATTTTGCAAGAAGTAAGGTGGGAACTATATACACAATTAAAAATGAAGAAATTCAAATCAGATTAAAATCAAATTTAAATCCTAATTAACGTCCAACAAACAAGTTAATGAGCAAAATTCCTGAAAATAAAATCAAGAATCGAACGACCAACTTTTGACAGTCACCATAAAATGTTCCTATTGCAATCTGAAAAAAATATCCTTCCATTTTTTCCCTCTAAAAAGAAAAGACAAAGAACTTCTATCTTTGGAAAAACTGATTTAATCTGATTTAGTCTCAAAGTCAGTGCCCGGTAATTCCCGAAACTGTCCTTATATAGGCGTTGTTATATAGTTTTTTTTACAAAAATAATATATATATTATAAAAGCAGAAGATAACTATTATAATAAGTTGAATTCTTTAAGTAATAATCATAATAAAAAATAAATTACTTAAACTTTTCATTTGTACCTATTTCCAATAACTTATTTAAAAAATATTATAAATTGTATTAAATGCTTAAACCATTTTTTTTTACCAAACATGTGTATAAACAATCCAGAAAATTCTTGATTTTATTTTATGTTGCGATCAGATTGAATTAATGAAATAATTTTCAATTTTTTTTTTAATTAACGACTTGAAAGCAAAAAATTAGGTAATGAAAGAATCGATTCTGAAAAAAATATGTTTTAAGCAACTACACATTATCTAGTGTAAATATCCAACAATTCTTTCAATGAAACAGTCCAATTTAATTCACATTAATTCAATTTAATTTATACAAATTAAAGTATAAATTTTTTCAAATCAAGTCGAGATTCAAGTATATCATTAAATTCTTTCCAATACATCTATTGTTATTCCACAAAATAATATTTCACCTTTATTAACTTGGTGTAAAGAAATTAATTTTTTTGTACTATACAAAAAATGAATGCATATTTCTTCGTGCATTTGTCTTCAAACACTTAATAAAATTGCAAAAAAGACAATACGTTCGCACCTATGCACCAAAAGATGCCAATGGCATTTTTACTTCAGCATCTTACTGTCAGAATGATGCTGTTCCTCTTTTAGATTTTACTTATTTACCCTTAAAAATTATTTATGTACACATAATTATATTACATATAAAAAATTATTATTATTTATAATTATTACAACATCCAATTTCTTGACATTAATATTAAGATCACAACCATTACAATATTAATCTTGCACCGAATTCAATATGTCATTGATTCAATCTATTTTCTTTTAATAGCTTTATATTCGGCTACTAATTAAGTAATGTTTTTTTTTCTTAGTATAATTCTCAGTTCTATTTTTTATTTACTACGAATATAAATTTACTAATTTCGCTTAGATCAGACCGGGAGCTCCTGCAATTTTCACTTTCATATTTTTTTTTTAAATAATATAATTAATGTTCTTAACTGAGATTTTGTAAAAGAAAAATGATTTTAATACTACAGAAATTATAATATTTACTTCTTTTGGTGTACTATTACAGTGTTATTTTTATCTTCGTAATTATATGTTGCTAATAGAGATATTAAAAACGAAATAGGAGAAGACTTTTTTCCAATTTAGAATTTTCATTCAACTGTGAGTCTAGGATAGAATAATGAGCTGTCGTCATTTTTACCATAAAAGGTTAAATTCTTTCTCAACCTTTTGTGCTCATGACCGTGATATAAGTAAAACTTTACTTAATAATTAAAAAGTAATTTAAAAAATCAAACATAAACTGAAATTTAGAAACTAGACTAGAATTATATATTTCTAAAAATCTGCATTCAAATGTTCTATTCAGTTCTAAACATTTGATGATCATTCACCACGCATGTTAATTTGTATTAATTTCTGATACATGCAAAGGGCAATAAGACGAAAACTTTCTATTAAGCCAGTCCATAAATCCGTAATTGGCTTACAATTGCCAACATTTATACTTGCCTAACAAGAAAGTATAGACAACTTTTATGGCCTTTTGAAAAGGAGTTTAAATTTAAAATCGCACATTTAAAGCACTTTAATGGCATGAAAACCTAATTTTATGATTTCCATAAAAGACTGTTTTAATATCGGCATTTAACTCAATTCAAACTTGACGCACACATAAAAAAAATTTCTTCATTTAACCAAATCGTTTTGTTGGCCAAGTACAGTTGACACCAAAAAACATTTTGATTAAATTAACAAGATTTTTGTTCAGTTGACCATATTAATTTGATTTAAAGATTTTGATTAAATTGTTTTGTTCTTATTAGAAAAGATTTTATTAATTTAGCCAAATTTTTTGGTTTGATCTACCAAATACTTTAAAGGAGAATTTACTAGAATCAAGCAACAGATTTGGTTGATTTAAATAAAATATTTTCTTGATGCAAGTAAACTTGGTGCCACATGGAATAGTTTGTAGCGGCACAAAGAAAACATAAAAATATAATCAGTTTGCATCTCCCATGAGAAAAATTTTTACTTGATTCAAACAAACCAATTTTTTTAATGCAGTTTATTTGATTTAAGCAAATTTTTATTTGAATCAAACAAACTTCTTTTGAATAAATACAAGTTTTATTTGATTCAAACAAAATTTATTTAAATCAAACTTAAACAAAAATTTGTTTGCTCCTATTTTAAAGAAATAATTTGTTTAAGTTTAACAAAGAATTTCTTTGATTTGAAGATTTTAAATTTTAATAAAAAATTTTAAATACAAGCATAAATTTTGTTTACATCAAACAAAGTGTATTCTAATTTTTTTTGCATGAATCAATCATTGTTATCAATGTCGGTGATTCTTCTCAAAATAAGTGATCCGGAAACAGAATCGATTAAAATTAAGTAATTGTGTGAAAAATACGCAAGATTAGATGTATATGTATGATTAACTAAGATTGCGTGATTAAGTTTTTGGTAAAACTACAAAACGATTTTTAATAATCAAATAAACAAATGATCCTGCAAAGTTTATATTGAAAATGGCTTTTCGCGGAATTTTGTCTCGTCTTGTGATATTTATTATTTAAATAAACTATTAAATAAATCAACACAAGATCACAACATTCCATTGTAAGCAATTCATAACCTAAATTATGCTGATTCCTTTATGGTTAGATGAAGTCAAGTTTTCGTTAAATAAAACAAAATATTTTTTTTAGATTAACTAATAGATATGGTACAATCAATCAAAAAAATTGACATCCATCAATAAATATGTTTTTAATATTATTTTTTAACAGTTACGTTTTGGCCACCCTTTAAAATATTTTTTTAAATCTAAAATTCAAATTGGCGATGTGAATAAAATTTTGGATAGCTCTTAGGACGAGTCACTTACCACGAACTTCATTTTATATCCTTAAATGAAACAAAGTGCCAACACTCGAAAAAAAGGTGCCGGTACTAAACAAGTTGAAGATGCAAAACGAAGAACGAGGAGATGAGTTTACGATCAACTGTGATCTAGGGAGAGGAAAGAATTCACCTTTTATACCGACTCTCACTTTACCCCTACTCGACTATTCCTGAATTATGCACGCTCTTGTGTATAGATTACACGTGTGCGTGTGCTGCTCTTTCATACAGGAAAATCATTGCACATCTTCTGCTGTTACCTCTGGTAGCATCAATCATCAGATCGACTTCGATATTCTTCAAGATAGACAAATTACACCTTTTCGTCTCTCGTGCTACTGAAATTAAGTAGAGACAAATTCTGCTATCGTTATTTTTGCATTTTTGTAAATTCGATAAAAAAAATGAAAGCAAGGAGGATAATGGGTGGGACCCATGTGACATGAGGATTAGCTTGGATGGAACAAAAACGGAAATCAGAAGAAGCCTGGCACTGAAAAGTTACATTTTGCTTGCCTTAGCCCTGTTTTTAAAGAAAATCGTTAACTCAAACAAAATTGACAAAAATTATTTTTTTCATCAATGATCAAAACCAATTTTGAAAGTTTTTATATTATAAAAAATTATGATTACATAATTATCGAGCATTATTTCGTAAGAGTATACCATTAACTCGGGAAAGCGGACAGAACTTTGCGAACATTAAAAAAGAGGGTTGAATACGTCATCGAAAAATTTGGAAAAATATTATCAACTCTAAGATACCGGCATTCTCTAAATTGTTCGATGGCTTTTTAGCATTGAAATAACTTGCAATAACACGTGATATTAAGGAGGTAAAAAAAAATTCCGAGAAATGCCGAAACCAGATCAATCAAAATTATTAATTAAAAAGCATTTAGTAAACTATTGATTCACAATTAAATAAAGAATTTTATAAAATAAAAAAATCGGAATTAATAGCAAATTTATTTATAAAAAATTTCTTATTTCAAATGCAAGCACTCCTTTAGAATTTCTATATATTTTGAATATCTCGGTGCGGAAGGGAGTAGTGTGAGAAAGGGGTTATAGAATTTTTAGATTGATCTACAATTCTCGTGTGATTTCTTTAAATAACACGTTCATTCCGCAACACTGCTCCGATCCAGGTTGCTACTCAATCTCTATAGCAATCACCCTAAGTGAGGATCCTCACAAAGTCGTCATGTGAGGTTCCCCATTTAGGTCCATTAGTATCCAAGGTCTTTTGTTTCAGGCGTCATTCACTCTACTGACACTCTTCTTATTAACTACTTTCCGCCATACTTTTCTGTCCTGGCATACTTCTCTAGCATCTTTAACGTAAATGCATTTTTTCATGCAGGCTCTCGCGTTTCTATGGCTTCTTATGTTCCTTCTAAATAGGGTCTCATTCACACATTCTAACAATTCTTTCCGCGGT
>JAAAKG020050237.1:0-18419 GCA_010014905.2 Druon quercuslanigerum
CAAAACAAACCCACGTGTCTACTCAGCAGAAATAAAACGATGCAAAGATGATTAATTCTTTAAAGCAAATCAAGGTTAAAAGTAATATAAACTTAACAAGTGCCCATGTTGGCAACCGACGCCGGTGGCGGGAGAAAAGCCTTCCGTTGGCCAAGTTCTGGCCCACATTTGGGACGACAACCGCAAAAACTGTGACAGATTAGACGGTACGACAGCAAGAATGCAGCCGATCCGGCTCTCGGCATAGCAGTCGGTTGGCCAAAAGTCACCTTGATGCACTTGACGGTCAGTCAAAACTTGGCTTCGATATAGGCCGGTCGTCGGATATACTCTAGTTCATTATTTCAAAACGACCATGAAGTTTCAGTTAACTCGACTGTTATCAAGAGTTGGACCGTCCGTCGACGTTACATTTGCCCGTAACATTGGTTGAAAATAACCAACTTCATTTCGATAGACCTGCTTTCGGCCGCAGTTGAGCTGCTCGTATTATTGAAAGGTCAAATTGTTGTAGCACTAGTGGAAATTGATAAATATTCCAAATGAACCATTACAAAATCGTAACAAAAATGGGAAATTTTTACGCTAAATATTTGTTAATTAGATATTAATTCTAAATTTTGCTGAAATTATCAAAAATTTCCTAAATTTAAAAGTGGACACTGAAAAAAACGATTTTTTCTGTCAACAAATGCCTGATTAACGAATTTGTTTGTTAAATTTGTTTAGAAAAATTATAAAATTTGTGAACTAATTATGAATGTTGCTAAAATGGTCATGAAGCTCCCAATTGAAAGGACTAGTATTCAAAAAACGAAATTTTCTGCCGAAAAATGCCTGAATAATGTATTAGTTTGTTACATTTGTTTATATTATTAACAATAATAATTTTACAAAGAATTTTCTTCCTCATTATACTGTTTTTATCCAAATTTTTTGCAATATAACTTTAAAAAACATTAACTCGTAGAAAATCATAGAATAGCCCACACATGGGACCAAATGTCCAGTCGGCGCAGTGGTCGTAAGATCCAAAAAGCTGGCGAAAATATGAAGGTGTTATCTGAATTCTATAATTTTTGGTATGACTACGTTTTTGAGGTCGTTGATTACGATATTGGATTCAGATTTAAAAAATTCAAAATGGCCGATTTAACATGAACGCAAATTTAGGGGAAAAGTCGTTCAATATGATTAAAACTCGGTATTCTTACGTTTTTAAGATCACAGATTACGATTATTAATTCAGATTTTCGAAATCCAAAATGACGGATCCAACATAGTGGGCAAATTTTGCGAAAAGTCATAGCATCTTCTTAAAACTCAATATGCCCACGTTTTCGAGGTCGCTTATTATGATAATCAATTCAGGTTATTAAAATTCAAAATAGCGGATCGAATACAGTGGACAAATTTTGGGTGAAATCATTCAATCGTTGTCAAACTCGGTATACTTTCTTTTCGTGGTTGCTAATTATGATAATCAATACAAATCTTCAAAATTCAAACTAGCAGATCCAATATGGCAGAGAAAGTTTAATATACTTGTGTTTTTGAGGTCGCTAAGCACAAAATAGAATAAGAATCGTCAATTTAGATGAATTATTCACTATAATAGACTGTTTTTCGAGACAATAATTTGTTTATTACAAATTTTTACGCTGTCCTTATGCTTAATTAGATTATTTAATACATGAAAATTACTGACAGGGAAGGTTGGCGGAAGACAGGGTGGGGAACAAGCGTTGTTAGGAGAGAGGGTGTCATGGACGAGGGAAGCAATAGAGAAGTATCAGGAGCGGATGGGAAACGTAAGTTTTAAGGGGGAGTCGGTTGAAGAGACATGGGAGGATCTGAAATATAAAGTAAAAGGGTGTGTGCAAAAGAAGGTATTTCGAAAAAAGAAGAAAGGAATGGTGAAGACGTGGTGGGATAGGGAATGTAAAAAGATGAAGACAAAGGTGAAAAGGAAGTACAGGAAGTGGAAGGAAGAAAATGCGAAAAGGGATTATTACGCAGGAATAAGGAAGTAGTTTCGGATAATGTGTAAGAAGAAAGAGCAGGAGAAGGAAAAAGATCTGGCAGAGAAATTGAAAAAAGTTCAGATATGAAGGGGACGTGTGGAAGATAATTAATAGGTTAAGAAAACATAGCGTGGGGATAAGTGAGAAGATAGTATGTGACGAATGGAGGGAATGTTTTCAATATTCATTTCAGGGATCAGACACACGGAAGAGAAGTGCACGCGTTTTTTGTAGATCTAAAAGGCGCCTTCCCTCTAATGGATAGAGGGAGGTTGTGGAAGCCAATGGAAGAGAGGGGAGTGGAGAGAGCCGTGATCGAGAGGGTGAGGGAGGTATATGAGGATACAAAATATAGGGTGAGAGGAAGGGAGAGAATCCCTGAAGTTTTCTGGATAGATAGGAGGTTGAGGCAGAGGTGCCCGCTTAGCCCAACGCTGTTTGGAATTTTAATCGCAGATATGGAAAGTAAGCTAACGGCCGGAGTGGTAGGAGCAGTTAGGGTAGGAGAGGTAAGGATATGGTCACTCGCATATGCAGATGACATATTGCTGCTAGCAAAGAGCGAACAGGCTTTAAAGAACATGATGAAAAGATTGAGAATATACTTGGAAAAAAATAGGTTAGAGTTAAATGCGTATAAGTGGAAGGTTATGGTATTTAGAAAAGAAGTACAGGAGGTGAAAGAGTTTGTATACCTGGGATTCCTGTTTCGGAGAAATGAGGGAGTGAATGGTCATATAAAAGAGAGAATGATAAGGGAAAATTTAGTGACGAGGCAAGTTTGGGGGGGGGGGGGTGGAAAACAGGTTGTTTGCAAATGATTTTGTAAGGAGAATGAAATTTTTTGATTTGCTAGTGATGAGTGTCTTATTGTACGGAGTGGAGGTGTGTTGGTGGAAGGTAAGTAAGGAGGTAAATAGGATGCAGGAGAGGTATGTAAAGTGGACACTGGGGTTAACAAGGAATACGCCGAACTATATTCTCAGAAGAGAAACAGGAAGAACGAGTTTAGGCATTATAACGGGGAGCCGAGTGTGTAACTATGAGGAGAAATTTTTAGAAGAGCGACATTGCAGAACGAATTGATTGCAGATGGATTAAGTGAGAAGGATGCATGAGGAAGGAAGAAGGGTGTATGAGTTGGTTAAAAGGAATAGCATGGAGCGAGAGAACGCAGCAGTGGAAGAGAGAATAAGAGAGTTTAGATTTAATGGAAAATATGTGTGAATTGTGTTAAGGGAGAGAGCGCAATATTTGTGTGATAAAGGAGAGCAAGGAAGTCAGGAACTTATAGCGAGAATGAGATGCGGATGTATGAAAAGTTATAATAGGTTATGGCTTTCTGGAGATAAGAAGATGTGTGAATTGTGCGGGAAGGGGGACGCAAAAGTGGAACACTTGTTGGCGGAGTGTGAAGAGGTGGAAAGGAGTGGGATGAGCATGGAGGTATTGTTGCATGAAAAGGGGGACAAAAGGGCAGTGGCATGGGCGAAGGGGGTATTGGGTAAGACAGAGAAGAAGAGAAGGAAGGAGGAAGAGGAATGGAGAAGGAAGGGTTGTATATAGGAGAGGTCATACGTCCGAGGCGAGAAAGTACCCACATGCGTGCGAGGCGATGTGAAACGAGGAAGGCTTAGAGGCTAGCAGACTGAAAAATAAACGTTTATCGATCTACTAGATGTATACTGTAATATACTTATTATTAATTATTTGAGGAGTCCGAGTCAATACTGTTAACGTTACTTTCATCAGAGTCATTAATCTCATAATTCAAGACGGAAATTGGAGCTTCAATTCCATCAAGAAATTCTAAGTCTTCTTGAGAAAAAGGCTAGTTTTTATTTGAGGAAGTTTACGTAAACAAGTGATCATAAAATTTAAAAAATTGTGAAGTTTTCTGAAATTATCGTGAATTTCCCGATTAAAAAAATGTTCATCGAATAAAACGAATTTTTCTTCCGAAAATGCCTGATAATTGCATCTGTTGATTACATTTGTTTATCATATTAATGCTAATAATCTTATGACCAAATTGATAATACATTATATTGTTTTTATCCAAATTTCTTGCAATATAACTTAAAAAGCGTAAAATTATGTTAAATTATAGAAAGCCTTCTTTCAACAAATAATTGGTTTATAAAAATGTCTTTTAATTATTATATAATTTCGAAACATCTTTAGTTAATGTTACTCTATGAAACTTAGGAGATTTAGGAAATTTTCCTGTTATTAATGAGCAATGGGAATTCTTTTGGTCCAAATCAGACGTCTATTAAGTTAGCGGGACAACTATTCGTAAAATGATTTTTGACTGAACCGAAAAGTGCCGTTTAGTTGCCGTTTTTGCCGTGGAATTCCTGGAATTTGCTGTTAATTATTTTTTTTAAAATGGCCTAAGACACCCCCTGAAAAATATGTTTTCCTTCGTATGGCAATTAATTTTCAATACGCAGATAATTTCCGCTTTATTTGCCGCTCAAGAAAATATCATTCCCAAGGTCGGGGCATAATGGGATCTGGGGCAAAAGTTCTTAAGATTTCTTTTGTAGATATGCGCTCAGTAGTCGCTGACGAAATATTTCCAAAAAATGGATTAAATATTAGAAATTGCTGTGCAGTCTGCTCGAATAGATGATCGGACGTAGCAGACCGAAACGTGAGTTCTGATGGAAGATTTTCATTACTTTCGGGCTTTTTTCATATCTCCTACTCGCACTTTCGGCAAGGAACATCGAAAAAAGGCATACGCGACACGGGCAGAAGATAGGACTCGCTGCACTGCGTGTCATAAAGCCCTCGGCTTATGTACACGCAGTGCGGCAAACTCCTATTTTCTGCCCTTGTCGCTAAATATACTATCAGTATAATTTTCGTTTTGATAACAGTTAAAAAAATAAAAGCCTGATGTGGAAGGTAAGTGTAGATGTTAAGGAACAATAACAGAAATGACAGTTAAGCTCAAATAGCTGAAGATGGAGAAAGGAAAAAGAAGTGGGAGTGGGCAGGAGAGAGCAGGAGAGGGAGTACAGTCGCACTGTTTTTTCTTTTGTTTTTTCTTGTGAGAGCGCATAAGTCATTGTTAATATCATACTCAAACGGTAATACAAAACTGTGCACGCAATTAATATTAAAAAATGTATGATAACGATAACTAGTCGCGTGTCGTTTAGAGATAGAAAGCGAAAACACAAAAAAGCACGTGTTTCTGTACGCTGTTTCTTGGAAAAGCAGTAACCGTCGCGTGTATTCTGACGCAACCACTACACAACTCTTTCCTGAATAGTAACGTTTCGACTACTTTTGAGGGGTGTTCTTTGCTTTCCACAATAATATCAAAGTTTATTTTACTTCTGCTTCATGATTCAGAAACGATTTCATATTTCTCGATCCGCAAGTGAATTTTGGAATCGCAAATACTAAAACGTTCAACAAGAGTCGTTTCTATGTATTTTTTTTTATAATATTGCAACAATAAGTGTTTTTGTACACAAACGAGACGAGGGATAGTTGTATTACGAAAACATCAACACGTTATGCGTTCTTTTCGAATTTTAAAAATGTATACGTGGTCGGTTTTTATCATTCAAATAAAAGAGTCGCCTTTTTACGTTTATCAATTTTATAATACTGGACATAAAAATACATTTCTTCGATGTACACAACTTCTCGCAAAAACGTGATATTTTCTTTCGATAGGCGCAACGGAATTTTAGAGTCGTAAGACTTTTTTTTTGCAATGTAAATAAAATCCGAAATATTATAATTTCTTTATATTTTCAAAGTTACAACATAGGAACCGGCTATTCAGAGTAATGCCTGTTGGCTTTTGGCGATTTTTCGAAAAGGGCGACTACCGAATTTTATTCCGTGCGACTGACAAAAGACTCGCCACGGTGCGGCTCAACTGACTTCAACCCGAAAGTTCTTGTACCTCAGAGTTTTCTTCGGGATAATTTTCTATTCCATTCAGGGAACACTTTAAGATCAAAACGAAAATCGGGGGCTGAGCTGTTTTTTTGGCTTATTTTCGGTTTTTCAATATAAACACCTTTTTCGTAAAAATCAATAATTGCGGTTTTGCCCTTCTAGCTCTTTTGGTGTAGGTTCTAATATAAAATCAATAGCACTATCTTATATCACGTAAAAAAATACCATACATCGAAATCATGTACTCCGCCCTGTGGACCGATGGGCGTACGATATTTTAGTTTTTGAATATTTTAAGGGCTGCCGAAAGTTTTCGGTTTATGTTTTGACTTTAAAAAATATGTTTTTGTATTGGCTATTTCCCGACTTTTTCAACATGGGAAACTTGACCATAGAAGCGATTTTATTTACATTTGGTAGGATTGTTGTACATACAATGAAAAACCTTTTCACTAATTTTGAAGTTAAAATATCAATTCGGTCAAAAAATAAAAATAATTGAAATTTTTTAAAAAATTTAATTACTTCGTCGCTATTAAAGATGTCGGGATGAGTCTTTTTCAAAATACGTGGTAAGACTGAAACGTTAACATAAAAATAATTAGAAAAGTGAATTATTGTTTTTTGAAAAATTATTAACTTTTTAAATAAACAATCGCATTTTTTTCATAGTGCCACATTATGTATTTTCAAAAATTTTTATTTGATCGTATTCCTTGGACTTTTTTACATAGAAATTACTCTTAACATTTTCCGGCCAGTAATAAAATAGCCTACACTTAGCGATCAAACATAGCGCTTCAGCCGCTCTACGCGCGGCATTTCGGCCGGGCGCGGACTTATGCGATTATAATTCGATGCTAATGCATATAAAATGTGCATTATTTATTTTCTTTCACAATGAATAACTTTGATTATTGATCAATAAGTATGGGAAACTATTTGAATATATCACATCTTTTAGTGTATTTGGAACAGTTGCGCTGTTTCACACTACCTTTCATTTACACTCAATTAGATTATCATTTACAAGATTTTTGCGATCATAAAAAATATTGTTTTTCTCACTAATCTGAAAGTTAGGGGAATTTTTTAAAAATAATCTCATTTTTATATTATAGTATGGAGCACTAGATTCAATACCTTTCACACATGAATAGGCTTTGCTTTGGGAGTTTACAAAAATGCCATTTTCGAAGTTTATCTATGCTATCTACTCTACGTTAATTTATTAAGATAAAAGTATATAATTACAAATGAATTTCATTTTCATCTCAAATTCTTTATCGGTAAATAGACCATTTAACTTGAAAGCGAGAGGATGGCATCCGGCCGATGGTCATCGATGAGCAAAACTCGCTAGCTATTTCGATTTTCCATTTTTTAATCTTTTTATTATACAGCATTTATTTTAATAAACTTAAAGATAAATAAAATTGTCATACACGCAAAAGAAATTAGTTCATTTGATGCTGATGCACATGAGCATCGTGTATAAGCATCGGGAAAGGTTAAAGTTCAAGTCTTTCCGCGTATTTTAAAAAAAGGCTCATCCCGATATCCTTAATAGCGACGGAGCAAACAAATTTAACAAAATTTAATTGCTTATAACTTTTGACCTGATTGATATTTTAACTTCGAAATTGGTGAATTTGGAGTATTTGGCGGTATAACTGAATGCCAAGACACGGTCTCCGTAGAGTTCTGGCTAAAACGCTTTTTTCAGAGAGGATCCAATTTTCCAAAACACGTTGTAGGATATTTTTCCCCCCCCCCCCCACACACACACAGAGAGAGAGAGAGAGAGAGAGAGAGAGAGAGAGTAAAAAAACTTCAGTAAAAGAAGTAAACATTACATCGAGTCCAATTGTTCATTTTGCCATAAAATACATTGCTAATAATTAAATTTGTGTTAAGACCGGCCAATTGGGAAAAACAAATTTTTCACAGATTTCATTGCAGCAAATACTTTTTTTTACTTGAATATATAACAAATGCGTGTAAAAAGGAGTTTGAAATTACTCAGATTGTTTATCCAGAATTGTTAATCACATCAGCATCAAAACACTACTACAACGTAGATCGACGTTTATTTCAATGGTAATAGGGTGACCAACCATGTAACTAAATGAACCCTAATTTGACTTCTTTATTACGTACGTTATTGAAAACAAAAAACTTTGTGATAAAACTTCAACTTATGGAAAAATCGTCACGTTTAAGGTTATTTTAATGATATTCAAACCGCCATCTGAAAATGACACCATTCAAATGAAAAGTATTGAAAACTTTTATTGTGTGTAGTACTCGGTGTCAGAAATTGACTCTTTTTCCGCGTCGCGCGCAAGTTTGTTGCATTTGCGTATGCCTTTCTTTCCGTTTTTATCGTTAAAATAGTTCGTCGCCAATCTTATTTCAACGGTTGAAAAAAATGTAGAACGTTTATTTCATGAAGGTTACTTTTAAAAGTAGAAACGCATCAATAGTTTGAAGTAATATATAGGTTTTCTAATGTTTCAATGATTTTAAAATTTGCATTCATTGAAGTTCATACAGCAATTTTTTTTTATTGTTGGAATCTCGAATGTATGGACTTTTTAAAAATAGAAACAGTAAATATAGTTTTTCTTTGCGAGGTAATTTACATATTCATTTTGCCAATATTATTTTTTTCTTTTTCAATTATTTCTTAGTATTCATCACTTTCATATATTCTTGTATCAATAATAATATCTTGATACTCGAATTATTACGTCAACTCTCACTTTCATATGACATAATATAATATGGTATAATTTTAAATCTGAAACTTATTTTTTAAGTTGCAGATCAAGGAAGAACCCTATAAACTATAATCATATCTTGCTGTACTACGTTCTTTACAATAGAAGTTAATCACTATATCAATGACTGGGCAATATTTTTTAAATCGTTGGCGGTTGACGGTAGCTTTGAGTGAGACGGACGGCATGTTGGAAAATCTTTTTGATAAGAAGGGAAATCCAGTTATTTCAAGTACTGAAAGGGCTTATAGGAAACTGAAAGAACGCATTATTGGGAAAAAAGATACTTATGAAGAATTTCTTGATCAAGATTATCATGATATTCCGATTCAGAATCCCACGAGGCCGACAGTTCTTCTTCAAGTTGCTCTGATGCAGGTGGTAGCGATAAAGAAAATCCTGTCGTCTCTAATAGAATATCTAGAAGTAGATGAGAAAAACAAGCTGTAATTATCAACCCAAAATCTGCCAAAAGAAAAATATCGCGATGAGAACAATGGGGCTTGGATATAAAAGAGAAATTAGACAAAAAAACTTTAAAAAGAGAAAGGAGGTCACGTGAATGCTCACGCAAACCCATTTTTTCTCAGAAGATTAATTAAAAAAATCAGGCATCTACCAATGTGGTCAAATATTTACAATAGACAGTTTCAATCTACAATTATTAGGCCTAGTTCATCGGCATCTGTTGAATGTGAATTAAAAAATTAATATGTAATGTTTTGAACGATCAAGACAAAACATAAAGGGTAGAGCTTACAGTAAAGTATTATGAGGGTAAATTGAGAATATTACCAGCTGAAAAAACTGCTGCATCCTTGGGTTCTCGTTTTCGAAACGATTTATCTGTTGATAGGAACGTTCAAATTCATGATCTTGGACACAACTCTATTGAGAATATCACCGATAACTCTCATTGCTCTTATGATGTAACTACTGAAATTATCACAGAAACTGCTAATCATGACGAGAACTTAGACTCCAATAATTTTTCATCTCAAAATGTGGATTCGGAAGACAGCATTATAGATTATATTGAAGAAGGTATAATCGATAAAGAAAATCTCACCATGCCAATTGTCAACAAAGCTGTACAGAAAAGTCGAGCACAAAATCTGCGCGATTAATCTGATAAAACGCAGTGTTAAGCTTCTCGCAATGGCCATGAACCTCAAGATGCGCATCATTGCCACATTTGTTTACGAAAAGTTCATGCCATTCCCAAATGTTCCGTATCTCTTTCATCTTATCCAAGCGATGAAGGATATGGACAATTGCGTACTTGTTTGCCATGTTCCAGAAAGTCGAAAGCCAACATTGTGATTTCAATCAGTGATAAAAACAATCCAGTTCAAGCTTTTAATAATAATAAAACTGAACAAAAAATTCAAGCCCTACGTTTGCGGGACATATCAAATGAAACACAGTGCAAGGCATGTCGAAATGGACATGACGCACAAGGTGCTCATCACTGTCACGTTTGCTTACGTAATGTTCATATCCTTATCATTGACCTTTACCCTTTTCATCTGATTCTGGTGACGAAGGCTATGGGCAATTGCGCATCTTTATATCGTGTTCCAAAAAATTGGACGTGGACAGACACATCGCAATGAATGAAATTTGTGTTTAGGTGAAAGCCGCAAAAAAATTGACGACGTATTATTGTATGCCAACAAGAATGATAGTTTTAAGAGTTTACCTTTCCTAAAAAAGGGCTCTGACCCCGTTTTGCACTTTTAGATTTAAAAAATAGAGATATTAAGGGTGCTAAAAACATATCTATTTCATTAAAGAATACTTGTCCAATAGATAGTGCCTTTCAAATTTATTTAGTTGCTTGTAGTGATTATCTATGGTTTGGAAATCAATTAAAACTAAATTGAAAAGTAAAACAAAAAGGAACTAAACAGGTAGATGGTCTTTTTAAGCAGATGGTTGTAGGCGTTAACGGGAAAAACATATAAACTGAGAGCGTTACTAATGATTGCTTTTAAAAACATCGAGGTAGTTGATACGGCCGAAATAGATTGTTTATGTGACATTAGTGACCTAATCAAACAACTGAATACAAAAAGTCCTAGATTATAAATATACAAGTCCTGCCAGAATACATGCAATGCTATTGACGACCTCTTTAAGACCATAGTTGTAAATATTTCTATATTCCAAAATAAAAAGTTTTGGAAAATCACATGTACGAAATTTTTTTGAAGGAGACAGGCCGTGTCTCAATCCAGATTGTGAATACCTAGAAATAAAAACTGCAGTGATGGGTGAGATTATCTTCAATCGATCATGTTTTCTTGAGTTTTTAATATTTCTGTATATACTAACGATTGTGGCTTTTTTTTGTGCGTACAATCAATTGATGCTCAGCGCTGTTATTTCAGGCTTATGATAAAACGAAGTTTCTCTGAGTAATTTAATTTAAATCCAATGGTATATGTACTGCTATTCAGAGCATGTATTGCTATTCAGAGGCGGATTAAGATTTGAAAAGGCTCCGGGCCGAAAAACCTGCAGAGCCCACTTACGGCGAATGATTTTCCAAAAATTTGAAATAAATTTTATAAACCAGTATGAAAATTACGCGCGTAAACCTCGCCAGGCAGAGTACATTTGGTGATTTGGCTCTCGGTTTTCACCTGCCGTAGGTTTAATGTTCGTTGTGAAATTTTTTGTTCGCAAAAAACCGATGAAGTAAATCGAACGCGTAAAACTCGCTGGCCACAGGGTACTTGAAGGTAAAAATTCGAAAGCATTCTGTCGTTGGTGTAGCATCGGATGTGATAATTTTTTAAGATAAATTTTCGAGAATGAAAAATCAGGAGCATAAAACTCGCTGGCTAACGTGCTTGAGGTAAAGAGCTCGAGGTTTACTTTTCGTGCATCAGGCGTAAAGGAGATAGAAAAAACGTTTCGCTGTCGTGGGTTTAGCTCTTCCTGTGTGGAAATTTTTTCAAGAAGAAAATTCGGGTTTTTGAAATATTTCCAGTTACAAGGCATTCAAGCTTCAAGGTGTGAGGAATACGCTTGCAAATCCAGGCGTCGTTGAAAGACTTTTTTAAAGGTGAAATTCAAACATTTGGGGCATGCATCTCATCGGTTCAGGGCACTTTTACTTAAAATTGATAGCCGTACGGAGGGAAACCATTTTTGAGGGGGTGTCTCGCTAACTTAAGATGGGAAACTGCGTTTTCCCGTTTTGCCCCCGATAACATTATGCCCCGATCTCGGGAATGATATTTTCTTGAACGGCAAATAAAGCGGCAATTATCTAAGTATTGAAAATTAATTGTCGTACGAAGGGAAGCTATTTTTCAGGGGGTGTCTCGCTAACTTGAGATGGGCAATTGCAGTTTTTCCCGTTTTGACATAGATCCCATTATGCCCCGACCTCGGAAATAATATTTTCTGGATCGGTAATTAAAGCGGCAATTATCTACATATTGAAAAGTAATTGCCGTTCGAAGGAAAGCTATTTTTCACGGAGTGTCTCGCTAACTTGAGATGTGAAATTGCTTTTTTCCAGTTTTTCCCCAGATTTTATTGTGCCCCGACCTCGGGAATGATATTTCCTTGAGCGGAAAATAAAGCCGCAATTATCTAAGTATTGAGAATTAATTGTCGTACAAAGGAAAGTTATTTTTCAGGGGGTGTCTCGCTAACTTGAGTCTCAAGTGAGCGGACCAGGCCATTTAAAAAAATAATATTTAACGGCAAATTCTAGGAATTCCACGGCATAAAGACGGCAATTTAACGGAAATTTTGGGTCCAGTCAAAAATGGACACAACTACACACAACAATGACAAGTAGCCGCGTCCCATACAATGACGTCTAATGCTCATTCATCCGCAGCTGTCCGCAACTAATTTTTTCACAAATTTTCAGATAAGAGTATTTCAGATACTATGCACGTTTTCATTAGATAGAATACTACAGAATAATTTACTCTTGACATATGTTAACGCAATTGAATAAAATTTACATTTCATAGTTTTTAACAGAATTATTATATATCCTTAGAAATATTTTAATGAAATAAAAAGTTCAGAGTTATCGATTTGAATGAATATGAGGCACTGAGTTCCTCTGTCATCTGAAACGAACGTAGAGGATCCTACCCTACCAACTATAACAGTGCCCTCTCTAAATTTGAATTAGTAACATATAACTAATTGTAAGTTAAGTTCTACTAATTGCCAAAGCTAGACTGAGCTACTAATGATTGGCAGAAATATACTGATAAAAATTACTAATACATTTAGTTATACGAAAGAAGAGAGCCTGGCCGATAAACTACTAATTGAACAGTAAGAATTCAATTTATGAAATCAGTTAATTTTAAAAGGTTAGATTTCGCATACATTCTAGTATGCATTTAAATGAATTTAATTTAAAAATAAGATTCGAAGAGTTCCAAAAACTCGACGTTTGCAAACGTTTGTCTTCTCCAAGCTTTCCGCAATCCACATAGTTGGCCACTTTGACTATTTTTTTCGGTGTGTTATATTAGGTTTTAAAACCAACAAACTTTTTATTTCGATGAAGATATTTTTGTCAATGGGCATTTTCAATGTCACGGAATAATATATATTTCTTATTGTTCAGGATGGCGTTATTTAATTAACTTATGTTCCATTGGCGTTAAAATTCATATTAATACTTTTTTTAGAATTTACAAAATTCCAAAAAAATACACGAAAATGAACATTTTAAGCCAAATAACGCACGATATGAAAAAAATTCATAAAAATAAAAATGTTGCTTTTTTAATGCCCTACAAGATTATTATAATATCTTTTTACATTTTTCTGAAAAATCAAAAATTCAAATTTGGATAGCATAAAAAAATACAAAATAAAAAATTAAGTTTTTTATTCAACTATTAACAGATGGAATCGCAAACTAACCAGCTATGACGCTCGGTTTAAACTAATCACCCACCCTCCCCCGCCCCAATTCGAGTGCGAAGCACGAGATACGTGATGAGAGTGTGTTCGTTACAGCCGAAGGAACTTTAAAAAAAGGAATTTCACTATAACCAAATTACTGTTGTCAATGGATTGAACTTTCGTTTAACAAATCTGTAACATAAGTGTGGGTAATATACAAAGACGCTTTGAAAAATCTTACTAGCCGCGGATTCGAATGGATTCATGATAATTTCAGCCAAATTCATAATTTTTTGATCAATTTTATAATTTTTAAAACAAATTTAATACAAAAAATTCCATTAATGGAGGACATGTCAACGGGAAATTCTTTTCGTTTGAAGTTAGACTTGTTAATTGGGATCCTCATAATAAATTCAGCAACATTCATGATTAGTTGATAAACTGCATGAATTTTCAAAACGAATGTGACAAACAAACGCACGATTTGGGCATATGTGGACGAAAAAATTAGTTTTTTCCATGTAAGTCTTTTTAATTGGGAACTTAATGAGAATATCAGCACAATTCATAATTAATTGATACATTTTATGATCTTTCAAACAAATTTAATGAACATATGCATTATTTGGATATTTGACAACGATAAAGTGGTCAAACATATAAGAAAAATATAAAAATGTGTGATTAATGCATTTGTTTATTAAATTTATTTATAATATTAACATTAATAATCTGAGAAAGTAATTTATTCCTAATTATATAGTTTTATCCAAAATTATATAGTTTTTATCCAAATTTCTTGCAGTATAACTTTTAAAAAACTTCAACTTATGGAGAATAGTAGAAAAACATTCCTTGAACAAATAGTTTGTTTATAATAAATTTTCTTGGTTATTATATAATATTAGAGCATCTTTAACTGATTTATGAAAAAATTGAATCCATGATTTAAAACATAAGAAAATAATTACTATGATTCTAACTATAAATCGCATATGTTATTCACTTAAAAAATACTGTTAAATAGGATTAATCAGAATTAATTTGGAAAGAGGCTTGAAAAATTGGGAAGCTATGCTATAGTTGTAATTGACATTATTATATAGTAAATTAGATACAATTTGAATATCTAGCATTACTTAATTAATAATTTTGAATGTATATCGACATTTTTAATCATGATATAGTGTCAAAAATTAAAAAAGCTATTGATTTCATTTTTGTAGATTTTAAATTAAAGTTGACGATTTAAAAGATATGTAATTTAAAAATATGTACGCCTGAACGTTTCTATGTTTGGTTAAGAATCTTCACCTTCTCTATCTCCTCACTTTTCTAAATACTTTAGTAAACCTTCCTTTTTTATTATCTCATACCATTTGTTGTAATTTGATTCCTCAATCATCCCCCATCTTTCTACTAATTGTCTTTCCCTGTCATTTTTTCCCAATCCTTTATAGTTTACTCTAATCCCGTCTTCTATGTCTCTGATATTCAAGAACTCCCTTCTTTCTTCTTCCCAACTCGTTAATTCTATCGCGCTCCATCTCCTCTCTTCTACCTTCATCAAACACTTTCTCGCCAACTCCACTCAATTTCCCTCCCTCAGCTTCATCTCAAATTTCCATGCCGTCTTTCCCGCTCTAATACTTAATTCATTCCTTTGCACTCCTTGTCGCACCATATATCCTGGCCTCCTCCAATCTACTTGTAATGTCCACCTTATATACCTTACTTGTATACTCTCAATATTTTCCCTTTCTTTCCATTCCTTTATCTCGGCCCCATAACTTACTACCGGCCATACCAGCATATCAAAAACCACATTCTCCTTCTCCATTTTTTAAACCTTCTTTTCCCTATTCCCCATATCGGCTTCATTACCCCTCCTGCTTTTTTTTATCCCTTATCTTATATGAGCTCTATGATCTTCATTCATTTGTAAGATATAACCCAAACATTTAAACTCCTTTACTTTTTCTAACTTTATTCCCTTCCATCTCACAGTCCATTCTTTATATCTCCCCCCTCCTTTTCTACATCTCATTATTTTTGTCTTTTCTACATTTCAATTCAGGTTTTTCCCATTTGTGTATTTTTCTAGTACTGCAATTCAGCCCGCCTCATTTCTTCTTCGAAGTCTGATATTAATGTACTAAATAAAAGTGGGCTCAGATGACATGCTTGCCAAACTCCTATCGCCAACCAAAAACAATCTCCTACTTGATCACCTACCTTTTCCCTGCTTTTTGTCTCTCTAAAAATTTCCGATATTCTCTTTATTCATCCCTCTCTTACCCCATTTTTCATAACTTTTTCTAACTCGTCTTGGTCTAATGATACAAACGCTGCCTTTAAGTATACGAACTTTTACTATCACTGCCCCTTTTTCCATACTTTCCTCTTATTTACTAGACCGTTCAGAACATATATGTTGTCCATCTCTCCCATTCTTTTCTAAACCCAGTCTAATTCGGTGGCACTATCCTTTTCTCCACAAATTCTTTCTTCAATTTCTCCGACAAAACAGTTATATATATATTTTATATAGTGCTGGAATCAGCGTCACACCCCTATAATCTTTAAACTCTTCTCCCTTGCCTTTCTTCACTATTGGTATCAGTACTCCTTCTTTCCATAACTCTGGCCAGCCCTCTCCTCTCTATACTCGATTAGACATTATCTATACCAATTCCTCTAGTTCTGCCCCTCCATATTTGTATACTTCATTTGGAATCTCATTTATACCAGGTGCCTTCCCATCTTTTATTATTCCTAACGATATTGTCCATATTGTCTCTTGCTAACTTTTCTCCCTACTCTTCTTAGCAAATCCAAACAATATTTTTTCTAATCTACCATTTCAATATCTTGGTTTACTCTTTTTCTTTTTATTCTCGATCCCAATTTAATATGTCTAGTCTTTTCTCTAAACTGTTCTTTTCGTAGCCTTGACAAATTCACTTTTACTGTATTTTCTTCCTTTGCCCTGTTTTTATCCAAATTGCTATTACTTTTTTCTTCCTCTGATGTCACTATTAAGGGAAAGTGATACCTATCAATATAATCAATTATCTCTAGTTTCTTGACCTTCTCTCTTACCTCATCATCCTTCCTCCCTCTTCTTCTTCCTCCTCTATCTCACCATTTCTTTCAACTCCTCTGTTTTATTATCTTTCCCTGTTATACATTCATTCCTCACTCCCATCAACATTTCTCCCATTCCTCTGCCCTTTTTATTCTTCCTCTTTGCGTTTTGAACTTGCCATTTGTAGTCTTTGGGTAATCTTCCCTTTACTCTTTCCCATCCCTTTTCATCTAGCCACGTCTCCATTCTTATTACTACATCCCATTGTGTCAAATTTCTCATAAGCTTCCTATCCTTTCTCTCTAATCCTGCTATATTCTAGTAAAATATCCTCCATTCTTCCCTAAATTCGTTTCTCGTCTCTTTTTGCTTTTTACTATTTCTTATGGTCCTATCTCCCGTTCCTTTTTTTCCTAGTTTCCCGGCACCTCGTTTCTTACTGATTCTTTCCTTTCTTTACTCAAGTTCCATCATACTCTATCTATCTGTATTCTCCCATATTTCACCCCTCTTCTTCTTCCTTTTTTTCCTCGTGCGCTATTTTTCATCATTTATACTGCATCTTCCTTACTAACCAGGTCAAATCATCCTCAATTCTTTCCGAGCTTCCATATAACATCCTCTTCTTTAACATCGCTTCCCTTTTATGTTCCCAGTTCTTTTCTATTTTTCTTAGTCTTTCCTTCTCTGTATTCCCTCTCTCGTCCCCACCAAGATTCCGGTTCGAGCTTTCTATATTCCTTATACTACCTTGCATCTCCTCTACCTTTTTATTATTATCTTCCTGCTTCTCTCGTTTTCGCTCCAATGACAGCATCCTCTTTTCTAATTGATCCATGACTTCTTACCACTTCTTTACTTCTTTCCTAAGTTTAGCTATTTCCCGCCTAATTTTTTTCTTTAATTCCTCTCCCCTTTTTTTCTGCTTTTCTTCATAAATCCTATTACTTCTGTCATGACTTCTTGACTTTCTTTCAGTCTTTCCTTTTTCACCTGACCTTTAGTTTCATATCCACTCCCTTCAGCTCTCTTACTATTCTTACTATTCTCGCCCTTCTCTACAAAACTCTGCTTTTCCGGCGGCGATCTAAACATTCTTGGATATTTCAAGCTCGAACCTAAATCGCCCTTCTCTTGACCGCTTCCCCTCTCCCCTCTCTTACTTTTGATAAAAGCATCAATCGATCACACGCTTTTTGCTCTTAATCGCTCCTAGTCTATAGTTTTCTTGTACTTTCCCCTTGTCATCATGTCTTTGATCTCTCCTTTCGGTGTACTAAACACTTCCTGCTCTAAGTCCGTCTTTTCCTCGATTGTACTCGCTTCGCTATCCATGAATCCAATTCAAACGTTCCCGCCTTCAATCCTTCCCTGCCTCCAGTGGGTGCAATCTCTGGGTTAAATTGTGGAGCCCTATTTGAGCGACCTCTAAGCTATGAAAGATTTGTTTTGAATTATAATTCAATATGGCGACGTATGCCGGGAAAATTTAACTTCGCTTAAATTATTTTTATTATAATTTAAACTAAAAAAAAGATTTATTGGCATTTTAAAAAGATTTGAGCAAGAAATTGATGTGTTAAAAATATATTGAATTACGTATGAACTAATATGTTCCTAAAATACAACTTTTTTAAAAATCGAAATGGATAATGCTGAAAATGTATTATGCTTTATTACAAATAAGAATCT
>JAAAKG020050248.1:0-13898 GCA_010014905.2 Druon quercuslanigerum
AAGTATTCGGTGAAAGATTGCGAAAGATGGAAATACATATAAAAATAGTTGATCGAGAGGAAAAAGCGGACATTTCAGTAAAAAAGCGGACAAGCGGACACGGGACAGAAAAAGCGGACATGTCCGCTCAAAAGCGGACGTCTGGTAACCCTAGTGGTACAGAGCGTGCCATGCACATGCTGAGTACATAGAACACATACATACTATACAGGTGTCACACTCATGCGGGAACGGCGTATCTCTTCTGATAGAATGCAGACCTAAGAGTGCTTTATAAGCATCATTGACGCTTTTACGGTGTTGGCCATGACTCTGTCCTGCCTAATGATGCAAGGGAGATACAGCCAATTGTGCAAAATTAAAAGTGCCGAATTTTCTGCAACTACGACTTTTGGATAGCAGTCTCCATTGCATACCCTGCACTTGACAAACTTCTTCAGAACTTCGAGAAACAAAATATATTCGAGGTCGAATTTTCACATACGCACTTCTACAAAATTAAGCCAAGGAGAAGAAAAAGGAGAGGTACCGTGACCTTATAAAGGTTCTGTGCTGACTGTACCCAGAATAAGGGATTAAAATAATTTTTCTTGTAATCAGTGCTCTTGGAGGTGCGAAGGTAATAATTGGTTCGTAACCTCAAAGCCATTTGCGCGTGAACAAACATGCCGAGGCACTAGCGTGATGAATGCCGAGAACAGTCTTCCTTGGGTCGCTCCGTGTCCTTAAGATACATGAAGGGTTTCTCAAGCCATCCAGCCTACGGTCATGAGACGTGGTCACAGGTGTGGTTAACCGTGGTTCTACTGGGAGCCAGTGTCATGTTTGATTCATACGAAAAAGCGCCCTTATAGGTCGGTTTTTTGTATCGTGTTTTCGCGTTCTTTTTGTGTCGATCTAACAGAGAAATTGATACCAGATTGAAAACAAATATTGTATGCAATCTATGAAAGAGCACTCGTGAAACAAACATATTTTGCATAATAGTAAAGTTTATAAACTGTAATGAACAAATTAGGTGAGCCAATGTAGAACTGAATGGTTTTATTAAAGAACAAAAAATATAAAACCAAATTCATTGTGGGCCAATGTCATGTGCATGTAATTTCTAAAATTAACTTTTCCACTGTTTATATCGAAAATGTATTTTATTCTCTGATTTTAAGGTGAGAAATTTTATACTGTTATATTTATAAGTATCATTATTGTACATATGAAGTGTAAAAAACGAAAACCGTCTCTAATAGATTTCTAAACTGATGAGGTCCGACGTCGACGGACGAAACTAGTTTTTTATCCAATAAAAACACTACTACCAGTAGACAAAAAACAATCACCATCATTTTATTAACATTTATCATCTGGTCAAAAACTTTAACAACAACACATATATTTTTTATAATTTAAACTAAAAATACGCATCCTAGCATAAAGTGGTGTTTAACAAATTTGTAGATATAATTTAGAGAAAAAAATGGTTAAATAAGTTATTATTCTAGTTTGTGCCATTTTTCTAACAAGTTAATCTTTTATTTTCAATACATTTTTATAACAAGAGTTTATAACAAATTTGTGGATCTTTTTTAGTTGACCAACTTTTGTCCTTTCATTTTTTTTCGTCTGTTGTGTCGTTTTCCAATCAATTTAATTTTTCTATTTTTAACGTTACTTTTCATGATTCAGAAAAAAGGGATAACCTGATACTGAGGTTTCAGGTTATGTTGTTCTTACATATACTCACTGCGATGCCAGTGTTTGGCCAGATCTATCTACCGTGGAGACTAGTTGCAAGTGATAGGCTAATCAGGTCTTTTTTTAAACCCGGGGGGACGGAAAGCCAAATCGGATTGGTATTATATCTATTGTTCCTATTGATGTTATTAGGGTGTTTTAAGATTTCGCTTGTTTTTATATGTTCTCTTGGAAAAATATTAAGTGTTTTGGTGATGATGGCTGTTTTGTCAAATACAATTTTTTTCCTGTTTCAATTTGATGCTCAGCTAGTGCTGATTACGTGAAATGTTTTAGCTTGACTTGAATCTCATGTTGAGTCTGTTTTCTTATTGCTTTATCAATTTGTTTTTTTGTGTAATCATTCTGTATTGGAATTTGCTACACATTTTGTAACTCGTTTTTTTAATTTAGCTTTATTTGTTATGGAGACAGCTCTCTAAACAATGGAGTTGTTAACCGATTTTTTTATATAAGTGCTGGTGGGAGTAGGCATATATGGGTGGGTTTTCTGTGAACTTCACTTTTGTAAAATAGTACGTCCAAGCAAGGCAATTTTCCACTTTGTTTCATTTTCATGGTGAACTGGATATTAGGGTGTAATCGATTGATGAAATCGAAAAAACTACTGTACTTCATCTAGTCCATGCCTCCAGATGACAAAAGTATTGTCAAAGTAGTGAAACCAAAATTCCGGTTTAAGCTTAGATTGGTAAAAAATTTTCGTTTTTACATTTTTTATGAAGATGTTAGCTATTACAGGAGCGATTGGAGATCCCGTTTCTGCTCCTGATGTTTTTCTGTAAAATTGATCTTTGAAAGAGAAGTAATTATTATTGAGACAGTGTTCTATCAAATGTACGAGATTGGAGTGGAAATATGCAAAGGATCAAATGATATAAATTGCATCAGAAATTGGTACTATTGTAAAGAGGCATACTACGTCGAAAGTCACTAGGATGTCTTGGGGCTATATGATGTGAATCTATTGTATATTTTTGATACAGTCAAAAGACTTTTAGACTTGAGCGATAGAATTTCCTGTGAAAGGATTCAATTTTTAGTTAATAAACGATCTAGGTCTTCGGTGTTGAGTTTATTACGCGGACGATCGGTTTCGGACTATTGTTTTTGTAAGGTAGGGTAAGGGGGGGCATCGCCGACCAGTAAGGCAAAGGTGATTTTTCTTATATCATCACTATTATTCAACTATTTCAGTTCTACTTTGCAATAAATAAATCTATTTTATTATAGAGATAATGTTACTTTCTAAAATCTTGAAAATTGACGCTGTAAAAGAAAAACTATAAAGAAAATAGTTTTTACCAAAAAAGAATGGACGATTCGCTGACAGAAATATAATAAATATATATAATAATAATATAAAATATAAATATAGTTTTCAACTTTGATGAAAATATTTACAGTATAACAATTTGATCTTTTGACAGATAAAACAATGTCACATATTGTAATTATAATAATTAGACGTAATTCGAGTCCATAATATATGAAATATCATAAATAATTGAGGAATGGCCATGGGGGCAGGCCCGACGAAAATATAGTTTAAAAGTGCTTAGGTGAAAAACAAGCTTCTTCGATAAATGATCGGCAATGTAGAACAACCACTTATCTTGTGGGCTACATGGAAGAAACTATTGAATATTATTATTCTCAATGAAGTCAGTGTGCAGGTTTCTTGTATTGGTACAGTAGAAACATTGCATAAGTCCGTTTCTAGTAGAATGTCAACGAATAAGAGGTTATGTTACAGCTATCTCTATGTTTGTTAAAAATAACTTATCCTTCTTGCTGGTTATGATTAAAGGTAACTTTTCTACTACACAAAATACCACAGAAACAAAGCATCGTATTTTTTTATCTTTAGATGTTTCGATTTTCATAAAATGCTGCAGTCGGCTTTGCCATCAGGTGGGGGCAAAGCCGACGAAATACACCTTGTTTGAAATAATTAAATTACCAAATAATTTTTTTGTTTATGTGATTAATACTTATAGAAGTATGATAAACAATCATGTAGAACTAGAAATTAGAAAAAATGTATCAATTCCACTTCTTATTAACATAAAAAAATCATTGACTGTTACCGTTTGGCTCTGCCCTCCCCCCTTTCCCTTTTTTAAATTTTTTTATATGAAGCGTCAGATAGAAGTTCCATGATTTTTTTGTTATAGTTTTCTTATTTATTATTATTGTTATATTGCCTTTGTCTGCGGGTGATATTATGACGCCTTTCTTTACATTGAGTTCTTTAATTACTGCGTTTTCGTGTTTTGTTAAGTTGGAGGAGGGAATTCGAGTTTGGCGTAAGATGTTGGTCATCCTTCGTCGTATGTCATTCGCTTTTACGGGCGGAAGGGTATGTATTGTGGATTCCAAATTAATAGTAATTTCTTCTTTCGGGATTTTGGAGGAATGTACTACAAAATTATGTCCTTTAGATAAGGCTCAAATCATTTTATTGCCCCGAGGATAGTCAGAAATGTTTGCCTTACTGGAAATAATTTGTAAAATTTTATTGTTTGATTTTTAGTGGAGATATCTTCAATCCGTTGGGATTTTTCAAATTATATGAGATCCAATGCAGACAAAATGTGAAATCTAAGAATGTTTGTTACTAAAAGGTAGTCTTAATAATTTTTTGGAGGTAGTGTGCAAGAAAAATTTGGCATTGCATTCTCTTCTTCAATGGAAGCAAACTTGTTTTATGTCAAATTTATTTGGATTTAAATGTTCCCAAATGATGCTGTTGTCCCTGCATCGTTTCAAGGAAGCGAAATATGTTAGTAACTTAGCTTGAGAAGATATGAGCATACTAAAAGTGTTAGTTTTAGCAAGAAAACTCTCTCCGTAGAATCCTTTAATAATTGAATAATTAATACTCTTTACGATGCATGTGATTGGCCAGAGCGCCCCACCTTGAGGACTGGTTACACATCTAGAAACTAAAATCTTCAACCAATCCAACATTAAACCAAAATTTTGTTTCCGTTATGTTAACGACACTTTTGTAATCTGGAGATATGGACTTGAGAAACTACACAATTTTTCCGATTTCATCAATCGATTACAGACCTAAACACCCAGTTCACAATGGGAATTGAAGAAAACGGAAAATTGCCTTTCTTGGACGTACTAGTTTATAACAGATAAGTTAACACATTAGGTCATGAGGTTTACAGAAGACCCACTCTCAAAAACAATTGGTCATCAACTCCCTTGTATACAGAGCTGTCTCGAAAATAGGCTAAGATAACTTAAAAAGGGAATTACAAAACGTTAAACAAATCATAATATAGAACGGTTACACCAACAGATAAATTGATAAAGCAATAAGAAAATACACTCAGAAAAAAAGCCAACCCAACCTACGAAGGAAAGAGACAAAAAACGACCATCATGCTACTCTAAATCCAAAGTATCACAGAACATATAGAAAGAATTCTTAACAAAACCCTAAAGAAAAAAGCTCCTCTCAGTGATCCGGGAGTATATAAGATCTCTTGCTCTCGTGGCAATGCCTATGCTAGAGAAACCAGAAAAGCGATGAGCCAATGTATAAAGGAACATGAGAGAAAGGTCAGACTCAAACATTTCAAGCAATCAGCACTAGCTAAGCATCCTATCAAAACACCAACACCAACATTCCCTAACCAGCTTACTTCCCACCTCTTCTAAAAAGTTCTCCTCATATTTACATCCTCGGCTCTCCATTAACTCCCTTAACTCGTTCTTCCTGTCTCCCTCCTGACAATATAGTTCGGCGTATTCCTTGCTAACCCCAGTGTCCACTTTACATAGCTCTCCTCTATCCTATTTACCTCCTCATTTACCTTCTATCTTCACGCCTCCACTCCGTAAAATAAGCATCTTCGCTCTTTGCTAGAAGAACTATGTCATTTGCATATGCGAGTGACCATATCCTTACCCCTTACTTACTTTTCATATCTGCGATTAAAATTGCAAACAGCGTTGGGCTAAGCGCGCACCCCTTCCTCAACCCTTAATCCATCCAGAAACCTTCAAAAAATTCCCTCCCCTCCTCTCACCCTATCTTTTGTATCCTCATATACCGCCCTCCCTCTCTCGATCAGGCCTCTCTCCACTCCCCTCTCTTCCATTGCCTCCCAAAACCTCCCCCTATCCACCGAAGGGAACGCGCCTTTTAAATCTACAAAAAACGCGTAAACTTTGACACCCTTTTTGACTAGTTCTATCCACCACGTGCTGCAAAACGTAAATATTGTCAATGGTACCCTCCCTAAAGCCCGCCTGCGTCTCCAACAGCATACCTTTCCCCTCAACATCCTTCCGCAGTCTATCTGACAGCACCATCTCGTATATTTTGTACGCCGTACTCACGAAAGTAATTCTTCTATAATTTTCCCGCCTTTCCCTATCCCCGTTTTTATACAGTGGCACGATCACCCCCTCCCTTTAGCCATTCTCTGCTGCCTTAGACCTTTTCAACTTTTCTCCATCTCCTCCCACCCTTGCATATTCATTATCATATAGTCTATCACAGATACCTTTATCTTACTCACATACGTGTATTCTCCCTCGTCGTCCCCTGTTACCATACCATTCGCCACAGCCCTTCCTCTGTCCTCCATCCAGTCTTTTAGAATCTCCCCCTCTTTATTTATTAACTTATCCTTCGATTTTCTTTCGAAGCTCTCCCCTTCCCGGTTCAGGCCCCCTTCCACAAACTTTCACATTAAAGACCTCCGCCCCAGGACCACCATACCCTCATCTTTCTCTCCTAGTACGTCTTCCTCCCTTTTTTTGAACCCTTTCTATCCCATCCTTATTGTACACAGTCACAAACTCCATGGACTCCATGGACTTCTTCATCTAATCCATCCATAACCCCTGAGAAACCTGCCTCCTGTAGCCTCCAAGTATACCCCCTTGGTAACTATGGCTCTATACTGACCCATGCGTTTCTCTCTACCCACGTCTCTATCAATCCCATTACATCAAGTTCATGAATATACCTCCAGAAATCCTCATCTTTCTTCATCACCCCTGATACGTACCAGTACAGCATCTTTAACACTCCTTCGCCCTGTTTCACTCTCACGACCTACTTCCTAGGAAACAGATTCCCCTGCACTTCCTTTAAAACCCCGTTCTCCTTATCCCATACCCACATTTTCTCCTCTATTTTTATTTTACGATACCCTACCTTTGCCACTCTCCCTTCACTTCTCTTGTTCCTAGTCCTGTGGTTTAGCATTTTCTTCACATCCCTTTCCTTCTTCGTCAAGTCTTGATCGATGAAAACCTTCTTGTCCTTTATCCTACAAATTACCCCTAATTTGTCTTCCCAACTATTTAATTCCACAACCGCCACTTCATTCTCCTTTCTCCCCTCCATCTTAACTTTCCCTATCTTCCCTTTAACCCACCCTACTCTCTGTAGCAGCGCTTCCACCCCCTTCCTTTCTTCACCAGTCTTTAACTCTAATCCTCTTATTACAATATTATTTTTCCTATCTAGCTTTTCTCTTCTCTTCATCCATAACGCCATTGCCCTTATCCTTTCCTACCCGCTCTCTCCTCCTTTTCATTCCTACGCTCTCCCTATTTATCTTTTATCATGTTCTCCACCATCTCCCAAATCTTGCTTCTCGCCCTCCTCCCTGTCAACTAATCCCATTTCCGACCTGCCGTTCACCTTCTCAAGCGTTTGTTGCGCCCTTTCCTTCCACTTCCTAATCTCTTCTTCAATCTGCTTCATTTCATCATCTTTTTCCTTCTTTACCGACCCTACTTTTCTCTGCAATCCTTCTACTTGCTCCGTCAGCACTTTTACCTCCTTTTCCTATCTCTCATCTCTTACCTTCAGGTCCTCCTTCATACCTTCCATCTGCTCCATCACCCGCCTTACGTCCTCCCTCAACCCTCTGACCTCCCCTATCAGCACCCCGAGAGCCTCCTTCTCTGCCTGCCCCTCCATTTTTATGGGGGGGCTACTTGCCCGTACGCTCTTTTTAAAGGGACTCTCTAGAGCACTTTTCTCCGGACTATCTTTGCTGTCTCTTTTCCTTTTCAAGTGATCCTCCCCGTCACTAGCGCTAGACGCTCTCTTTCTTGCTATGGCGTTTCCTTCGTTCCAATCTTTCCCTCTCCTTGACGCAGTACCTACTGCAGCCAACAGATGTCTTTCAAGGCCGTTCTCGCTTACCGCCCCAAATTTTTCTATTTGTTCGCACTATTTCCTCCCTTACAGCCCCTACAGATACTCTTTTCTCTGCCCTACCATCCCCCAGCACTAATAGAACCACCCTTGCCCACAATGAAGAACCAAAGCCCTGTTCACAAAACTACCCCGCTCCCTTGCCAACCTAATCTCAATTTCCTAGCCAAATTCCACCCCACAACTACAATGAAAATTAATTTTTAGCTCCCCAATTCACCCTTCACAACTCTACTCACCTTTTAGGCTTCCACCCTCACACTCTACTCACACCTTCCACACAAAATCCGCAAAAACTTCTCACCACCTGTCACTGCACACTTTCTCCTACCATATCAAAACAGAACATAACATTTTAATGTACGAGAACCATAAGGGACTGACTAGTGTTCGGAAAATTTTTCAGGATAACGGAAAACTGTTCACCGAGTACGTCTCCGCGGTGGGGCGCTCTGGCCAATCACATGCACGTAGAGAGTATTCGTAGTTTTGCACACGATTGAAATCTGAAATACCTTTTTTTTATTTTAATGAACCATAGTGAAAGCATCAAATTTATTACTTATAACAAATTAATAGTTCTTTTCTAGGTGAGCAACTTTTGTCTGTTCATTTTTTCATAGCTTGTGCCTTTTGTTCAATAATAAAGTTTTTTTTAATTTAGTTTTTTACGAATAAAACAAAAACTACGTATCCTATTAAAAATTTATATGCAACATATTTGTAGATCTTTTTTGAGTGCACAATTTTTGTCTATTCGTTTTTTTTTGTATCTTTTATTCATTGACCGCAAAATATAATTTTTGATTTTTGATTATTTTTTGTGCAATAAGTTTGAATTTTAGATTTTTTTATGATAATTCACAACTTTGCTATGATAATCTGGTAAGACCTTAAACAATCACCGTTTTCTTTTTTATCTAAATAAGTTGTAAGGATAAATTTATCGATTTTTTGAGTCGTATGAATAGCGATACATAGAATTTTTAAATCCTAAAACAATGATATCAACAAATACTTAAATGCTCAAACTTTTTATATTGATATCTAAAACAGCTGACTAATGAACTCATCCTTTCTTTTTAAGCCCTTAAAAAGTATTCCGAAACGCAATCCAATCCGTGTAGTCTTTCAAAAGATATCCGGTATGCAGTGGATAACGAAATCAACGACGAGAACGATAGACATTGACTTAAAAACTATTTTTTCTTACTCATGGGGCCTTAAAACGGCGACATTTCATGGAATTCGCGAAAGTCATTTTTCATATAAAACCAGTACCTTCTCATTGTGATGAAAATGTAAAAACTTCATAAATAAAAGTTCTTTTTATGGGTTTGCAGAGAAATTTGGTTTTGTTTCCTACTTTCCAACAATATGTACGTCTCAATAAAAAATTGACAACTTAAAATATTTTTCGGTCGTTAATAATCTTTTCATTATTAGAAGTAGATTTGATAAAAAATGGAAAAATTGTAGCATTTTCATATGAAAATTTTTAAGTGAATGTGACGAAGAAAAAAATGTACGTAAAGATATCCGAAAAAGAGACCTTTTGTTAATAAAATTTGCTTATAGCAATTACAACTACTGTTGTGAGTGAACAATTATTTATAGATGAGCATCTTCGAAAACGCACTTCAAGGAATATTATAGATGAAAAATAAAGATTCTGCTCTAATAGTCATTAATTTTGTATCTGTTTCTTCAATTTCTTTGAAAAGTGTTGGTTATTCATACTTTGAGTGTCAACATTTAGATGGCGCATTTAATCTTCTGGATAATACCTAGTACCATACATAATTTTTTCTTTATAACTAAGTAGACCACACTTCCATAGTTTGTTTAAATATTCACAGCTGTTTTAGACTCACTAACAGGATAATAAAATCGACACTCTGGGATTGTCCATCACAAGTGGTTGCATCATTACTTCTACTAAACTCCAAGCAAAGGCACTTGACACCCGAAACGTATAAAAATGTTGTACAATTTTTTATTATGTCTTGCGGTCACATCAAATTAAAACAAAATAGAGATTTCCCTTGTAACTCCATTTATTTTGACGTTTCGGCATCACTGCGTGCCTTTTTCAAAAATATCTCGTAGAGATGTAGGATAAGTAACCCATGGTGACCAGAACGTTATATTATTACCCGAAACGTATTTTTGAAGAGAGTAGCGTTCGGCGTCATGTTTGCCGTATAACAAAACATTTTGAATAGTTTAAACCACGTGTTGATATTTCGAACATGTTTGGAAAGTGAAGAAAATTTAGAGAACATGACGCAGTGGATTATATTCGAGGCTTGCAAAGGACTAAAAACAAAGGTCACTTAGCAACATGTTCTCAGGCACCTTACTTTCTAAGAATGACAAAGATGCTTGCAGAATTGATGGATTTTATATTAGTTTTCATGTTATTCAGGTTTCATTTAATCATTTAAATTTCCAGGTATCGTATCCCTTACTCTCATGAATATACAATGTAGGCAGTAGAAGCACAACATATACTAAATTTGACCCTCTCTGGTATGAAAGATGGTTCATAACAATAATTTTCTAACATAAATGGACAAGCTTTTGGTAAAATGTAATCCATACTTTTTTCCCGGTGCGTTCCGTCAGCCGGAAATGCGACTTGTACTTTATTAGACGTTTTCGCAACTGCGTTCACTAGGAAACTTAAGATTTGCGGGTACGTATTCCTTAGTAATTGGTCTGAAAGGATTCCCTCGCCCCTAATGGTAAATATCCGTTTAATACAATAGCGCATCTAGTTATGAAATTAGTGCAAAATATTATTTCCGGACATACCTCTCAGATCTTCAGACTGACCAGAAATATATCTCTGTGCATATTTCATGTATTTTGAAAAATACAAAAGCCGTGAATTAGTAGGACAAAAAACTCTTACATCTTCTGCGATGAATAACTATCTGATTAAGAAACTAAATATGTTTATCATCTAAAGTCTAAAGTATACACAAAAAAGAACTGGTCAGTTAAACAATTTTCTTCTACACATCCTTCAAGGTGTAAATTTGTTCTCTAGATTTTTTTTATAAAAGTTTAGTTGATTATTAAGTCAAATGTTTGTGTAGTGTGAGTGGCACCTTGTATATTTGACATACTTTGAAATATTTGTGAATCGTTCCTAAAGAGGGCAGAAATTAAATCAGTAAAATCGCTCTTTTCTTTACACATCGCGTTAAATAAATGAATTATACAAAAATACATTCAAATATCAGGTCCACCAGGTTTCCTAGTCTATATCCGACAAAAATTACGGGCACAAGGCTATCTTGATTTTAAAATTCTAGATCTGTCCCACTATACGCTTATATATAAAATAATATAATATGAACAGACTTCTCACCAAACTTTTCTGGAATGCTGAAATTTTTATGTAATCCGTAGAACACTTGGATTGACCTTGAAGAAATGTTGCATGCAGATGCTAGCAAAACTTAAACTGTATTGTAGAAGATTCCACTTTAATCAATATTTGTTGGTCAACGTCACCATCGGTTTTTCCTGTACTCATCTGAAGAGGGTGATATCACTTCAACGCAAACACATTAAAACTATGTAAGAAAAATTCTACAGAAGCCTGTAATATAATCGATTATTGTCAATTAAACTTACTTTGACTATTCAACATAGTTTTATTGAGTTATGGTTAGCTTCTATATTTTATAAAACGAAATATATTGCCTTGATTTTAAAAATCATGTAAAATTTTGTCTAACTAGAATTCAAATTTTCTAAGCTATAATTGGTCACTTATTTAGAGAAATTTACAATTATATATATTTTAATGATGAACCCGTAAAGTGTATTGAATTTCTATATGTAGTATAAACTCTTTTTATTTTAATCAAGAGTCCCTCATGCCGATCTATACCAGTTTCCTATTTCCTCCTACTCTTAAGACTGTTGTCATCGCCTAAGTTTGTAATCATGACGAGTATCGTCATCGCAAACCTTCAGTTATGTATGATTGTATGTGGTGAATAGTGGATGGCGGTGACCAGACCTGCCAGTCAAGTGACGTCATTTTCCGAGAGGCATGTTAACTTGGTAAGAAAACCAAGCGGCTCAATGCCAGAAGAGTGTGGTTCAAATTTTTTTGAAAAGCGTTGTATGTAAAGTATTTTTGCTTTCGAATAATTTTATATTAATACATATTTCGTAAAAGTTACTTTTGAGAATAAATAATTATTATTTTGTTTTTGATTTTAAACTTAATTTATTGTGAACCATAATGATTTTCATAAAAGCGACTAATTATTATTATTATTATTATTATTTTTTAATTGATTCTAACCAATGTATTTAGATTATTATATTATCAATAACATTGGAAATTAATATTCCAAACATAATACATTCATAAATTTTTCTAACATTAAAAGATTTTTATTTATTTTATTTCAATTTTTGATATTTTATAAATATACGAATCTAATTAGAAAATTTCTTCAATGAAAATTGAGGTAACATTCACAACTCAATTGAAAGAAATCTTACGATATTTATAAGCAAAACCTATAGATTGGAAAAGAATCATTTGTTTAGTGTTTCTCTTTAAATTTTTGTATTTTGAGATTGGAAAATAATCAATTTTTTCAAGAATAAATTTATGCATATAAACACGAAAAAAATTCAATCATTAAAAATAGATTTCCATAATATCTCACTTTTCGGCTCATTAGAGACATAAATATCAATAGAAAAAATTGTTTAATAATTTTTTAACAGACCTTTTAAAAGACCTCCAAACTAATAATAGGAATTTCTAATTTAAGGCATGCATTCCATTCAATTTTTTAATAATTAACTAAACTTTTATAAACAAATTGATATATTGCTGGTCATCCTGAAGACCTACGAGATCTGCCCGGAAAGAATCTGACCTTGTGGGACCCCTTTCAGACCACTTACTAAGGAATACGGACCCGCAAGTCTTAAGTTTACTAGTGAACGCAGTTGCGTAAACGTCTAATAAATTAATAATAAATAAATACAAGTCGTATTTCAGGCTGACGGAACGCACAGCGAAAAAAGTATGGATTACATATTACCAAAAACTTGGCCATTTATGTTTGGAAATTATTTATATATATATATATATATATATATATAGAATTTAACGGATCACACCTGCATTTCAATATGAATAACTCAACTTTTGTTCTTGACTCATCGGCTTTCTTTTAATGGCATCTTGTACAGGACATGTTAAATTCGAAACATTGGAACGCACGGAAAAAAATATATTTTATTCAGAAAAAACACTCGAAAACCAAATCAATAAAACTAAAATATATTTGAAAAAAGTATCTTTTGTTTTTGAAACAGTCAACTGTATTTCCGATTGATATATTTTCATATCTTTCAATTAGAAATGTGCCTTCGTGATTTTCAAATGCGGAATTGATCCATTTTTCATCATTTTAAGTTCTACATGATTGTTTATCATATTTCTATGCGTATTAATTATAAACAAAATAATGATTTCGTAATTTAATTATTTCTAACAAGGTGTATTTCGTCGGCTTTGCCCCCACCGAAAGGAAAAGCCGAATGCAGCATTTTATGAAAATTGAAACATCTAAAGATGTTTCAATTTTTATACTGTAAATATTGTTATCAAAGTTGAAAACTTTATATTTCTGTCAGCGAATCGTCCATTCTTTCGTGGTAAAAACTGTCTTCTGTATAGTTTTTGTTTTACAGCGTCAATTTTCAAGATTTTAGAAAGTAACATTATCTCTATAATAAAATAGATTTATCTAATGCAAAGTGGAACTAAAATGGTTAAATAATAGCGATGACATAAGAAAAATCACCTTTGCCCCAGCGGTCGGCGCGCCCCCCCCCCCCCCCCCCCCCCCCCCCACCGCCCCGCGCCGCCGCAGTTAGGTGGTTTGCTGGT
>JAAAKG020050259.1:0-18417 GCA_010014905.2 Druon quercuslanigerum
ATCAGGAAAACACATACTCAGCTGAAATAAATACGCTCACAGTAGTGATTCCTTGTCTTGCAAACAATACAAGACTACAAGGCGAGACGTCACCCAACCAAGTTGGCACCTGGAATGGCAGAATACATGGACTCTGGAACCCACGGTTGACCATAACGAGAAGGTCTACCGCTGCAGCCACCAACTGTCTTCACTGGGGATCTCAAGTGAGTAAAAAGAAGAGGAAATATATTTGTCTATAGACAAAATAAAAGGGGTGTTCTGTCACGACTCTCCACGCCGACGTAAGGCTAGTCGACTACGGGAGACTAGACCTTTCGTTAATAAATGTTCATCGATTGATTCACAATATTTGGCCAAGGTTGTAGCAGCTTCGTTTTCAAATAGTAAATCTAAATTAGAAAATAGTTACGGGCTGGACGGCAATCGTCGCCACGGACTATACGCGTACGCAAGTAATTTCATGTGCCGAACTATATAGAGTTTGAATACCGTGACGCGACAAAATACCCGACACCCGTTAACATTTCTGGGGAAGTAAATAATTTATGTACACACTAACACACACCCGAGAGAATCATGTTCCAACCACTTTAAGAATAACAAATAATCCCGAATCAACAGCAAACGCAGAAATATTAAAAATTTTCTAAAAATTATCTGACCGCATAACTAACATGGAACTTGCAATAAATGCAATAAATAATAAATGCAATAAACCACACAGAATTTCAACACAAGGTTTAACCAAAGAATGCATAAACTGTTGTATACTGTACAATAAAAAAATCCCCAAATAGACGAGAGAAGAATTTGTATAAAAAATGAAGAACAAACTATTTTAGAAAAATAAATTATGAACTTAAGAGAAGAGCTTTTAGACCGAGTCACTGCAAAATACCTGGGTATACCGAAAATCCATGTTTCTCTAACTAAACAAATTTTCACACAAAAGCCTCAGGAACTTGACCTCCGAATCGTGTGAACTATACCCAAGGAGAAACAGAGGAAGAGAAAGAGTTCCAGGAAATTATTAGTTGATAGTGGTGCATCGATCAATTTAAAAAAAGAAAATTGTTTTAATAAAAAAACCAGAGGATTATCATGGAAAAAGAGTTTTCAATGGGAAATAACAAGCACAGGACGGAAGAAGTCACGAAATTTAAGTTTTAAGGAAAAGAAAATCTCTTTGTAATCGTACCAGAAAAGTTTCTAATATCCGAGGAAGTCATCATCGGAACACCATTCCTGCACTCCTATCAGTTTAACTGGTCCAACCAATCCCTCCACTTGACGATAAGATCCACCCTTTGGAGTATGAAGGAATCCTTATCCTAAAGAACTCCATAAAAATGATATCCGTGGAAACAAACAAGAAGCAAGGGCACATTATCATAGAAGACAATCCCTACATTCCAAATTCTATTTACCGGATTGTTGACTCACAAGTTCAAATTCCTGTCAGTAACGAAACAGAAATGGACTCAAGACTGCGTGACGAAAAGATAAACTATAAATAGTAAACTTGCAGCATTACGTTAATATTAAATTGTTTTAAGGTTTTAAGCACTTCTATCATTCAATTCAATTTGTACAAAAGACTAGGAAAACTATGATTAATAGTATATAATGTAATTTTAAAAAGAACCCTGCAAAAGCGTTATATTATAATCTCAGTTCTAAAGCATGCCAACTTTTACATGAGCCGCAACCGTACCAAACCACTAGTTTGGCAATGGATTTTCTAGGTCAGAGATCTTAACGCCTTTTTCATAAACTGTCAGTTTAATTTTTCACATCTCAAGTTTTTCAAGGGGAGAAACCAAATACATTTTCTCAGGCCTAAGATAAAACCAACAAAACATGCTCAATATTCTAAAAAAATTAAATTTATGCATGATGTCCCACGAGTTATCCTTATTTCTTTTTTTGCGGGCAACGAAAACAAAAATGATTCGAAAAGTCCCATAAACATTTTGGGTCCAAAACGTATTTTCAGACTTACAGAGCTTTAAAATTTTATGCAGGTGAGCCGCTTTCATGACAAGTGCAAACTTTTACCAATTGATTAATGAAATCATTGAATTAAATTGAATTGCAATTTCAGTAATTTGTATCCAACTGTGTAAATTAATGCTCTTGAAAATGTTTTTCGAAAATCCGAAGGATAACACCCCAATGGAGACATGTGGTTCCCTTTTTGCCCCGGTTAATACACCTGGATGAAAATTCAGACACAAGTCACCGCTGGGGTGGATTTGTGAGGATGTTCGAACATCATCTTCGAGAGCATTAGGTTGATAAAAAATGGGCACGTGCAAAGTTAGATACAAATTGCTTAAAGTGCAATTGATTTTATTTTATTAATTTCATTAATCCTGTCAAGTGAACTTAGATGTTGCTTTTTTCGTACACATTGAACGGCGTGAATGTGGCGTTTAGAGGGGAAGTGATGCTGACGATCGCTAGTTTCAATCACCTAAATACAATTTTAAAGTTCTTCAAGTGCCAAAATAAGTATCGGATCCAACAAATGTACGAAACTTTTTATCTTATTTTTTTCTACCTGCCCCTACGAGGATGAGGAAACTTGCGGGACACACTGTATATGACCTTGACTCCCCGAAAAAATACTAATATTAAAACTTCTCCCAGTCGGTAAATATTTCTTCCCATGTTAAAATGTTTTCTGGTAAATTGTCATCTAATTGAAATATACTTTGCTGCAGATTTTGTCCTTCAGAGAATTTTTTATATGTAGATAGGGTCCCTTCAGAAATAATGTTCCAAATATGTTACTTATTTCGTAAAACAGAAGCCGTATAGAAAATATTATGATTCTGTTTAGACGAGGTAAATGAAAAACCCTTATTTTGACACTACCTATTCGTATATTATGTATTTTGAATAACTATAAGTTTTATAAAAAATCAAAAATTCGTCTTGATGTTTCTGTTTGCGTCAATTGGAGTAGAGTCAACATAGTGACGAGTAGACGAGCAAATATCAGGAACCTTATAATCAGTCCCGACACTCTAGATGATAGGCTGTGACGGTCTAAATAAAAAGACACTTAAATTTAATTTATCCTGACAAGATACTGCCGTAACAGTCAGACAAGGAATGGATCTGTCTCCCAGGCCCTGCAGGGCCGGTTCCTGGAATCCAAAGTACAGCTGATATCCCTTATCTTAAAAAGGGAGGGAGTGCTATCTCTTCTGAGCCCTGTTAGAGTGAATTTCTCCTGAAATTCTTCGTAGCTATAAAGATTATTTCCTTCTAAATTTAATAGCTTTATTATCTAGTTTGCTTTCTAAGTCCATCGTAAGCGCACTTGCTGGTACATAGGTTACTATATGTGGTGCAATTTCATTGTTTATCGTATTGGTGGTGCACCACAAATTTTTGCAAAGGTTCGGTAGACATTTTCACAATAATTCGCTGACTCCGCACTTATAAAGTGCAAAAAGTGTGATGAGGATCAACGAAGTATAGCCTGAGTCAGACAGAATATTCGTCGCCTTTTTTCCAAGAATGAGATCGTCTAATACTCTATCTCATCTAAAGATTTTCAAGCTTATTTCCATTTCTGTTCATTTATTTGCCCGTTTAAGGTACAAATTCATTTCTTAGTAGATTCAAATCTGATTCTAAGAAAGGAATTGTTACATTTTTGCGATATGAAAAATTGTGCGTTTTTACTTTAGTTTTTCTCGATTTTACAAAAGTGTACTCTGTATGTAGAATACAGTTATCCAGAGCTTTAATCAATGTTACTCCTGTTATTGACTTTTCAAAGTTGGAATTGTCACAGCTAATTTGTACGATCTCTTTCATGCTAGGAATCGGAATCACCCCTTCCTGAGTTTGTAAAATGTAAAATACAGTTTGATCAATAATAATTACAATAACCTGACACATCTTGTTGTTTCTGATTCTAAGGCTGATTTTAATTAGTTGTATTTAACATGATTTCGTTTCTGCTTAAACGTAACTAAGGTTCTTTTTGTTACAAGTCCTAATAGTTTCTAGTAGTTTACAGTAGCTAAGATCACTTTCTGACGTAGAGATGTAAAGTGTTCTTTGATCGTTTATCATTACATATTTTTCATTGGCTACTACTGCGACAAAATTGTCCCCCTTTCGTACTGGTATCGGAATTAAGTGATATATTTTGTAGCTTTCCTTTTCCATCGTTGGAATTTGAATTGAATAAACGAATTTACTATTTATCAACAAAAAAGTTATCTCCGCAATGTGAATTAGGTATTGATAATTTTCCTCTACTAACTAAATACTATGTTTTTCATTGTTGTAATTTTCAAATTGCTTAAACCCTTCTATAAGTACGCTCGGACGTAAGATTTGAGGATGTGCTGATTCCTTACTTTTCGTCATTTATTGCATTAATTAATAGTGATACGTTTTCGCTTAATTCCGATATAGAAATTGACACGATTGTTATTTGATTAGCTATTATTATATTTTCGATGTTCTCGTTCGTCTTATTGGCTAACTTGTTATGAGCGTACAGAATGCTTTTACTTTTCGCGAACATGGAATCTACATCGTGTGTGGCTGAGTTTAAAATAGTCCTAATTACTTTAGTCTGATTTTCGAGTGACATTTTTAGAATTTTTTTTCGGAATATAGTTCCCACGAAATAAAAAATTCCCCTTTTGTACCAGTTCCTTCTTAACAACTGATTTAGTAACAATCTTTGAGTATTAAGCCGCTCAATTCTAGATTTTAAGGTTTGTAATTCAAATTGTTCCACGCATACATTACACCGTTTAGAGACGGATTTATACAAATGATTTATTTGTTCGTATCTCTTGTCAATGCTGTGTGTATCGACGCATGAAATAAGTTGCCAAGTAGTATGAAAGATTTTCGCTGAACCGAGGTCTTCAATGAAGATCGTGGAGCCATCGAGTGGCGTAAAAGTAACGTTAGAGGATGAGATGGAGACGAGTGAAAGGAGTATTTCGGCCAAATTCATACTGAAAAATCATAAAATGAACCGATCAAGCTACTGATAGTAGGGCTTCAGCCTATTAGCGTGTACTGTATAATGTTGATCATTGTATAAAATTTCATATTCAGAGTAACGGACGCGTTTTCATATGGTGTATGGTCCAAGCCATTCGCTTTCCACTTTTGTCTGCTTGCTATCGTTATGCAATAGGACTAAATCTCCTGGTTCGAAAAGAGGGTTACTGATGGTTACTTTTGCATCTTGCTGCCTTTTTAATCGTTCTTGTGTGTTTTGAATTGCAGTTATTCCCTTTTCCAGACATTCTTCGTGTCTTTTTTGCCAAATGTTTAATGGTTCTTGGTGGGTTAATGATATGGCTGTTGCTAGAGCTGACGGTTAGTTAGCTTTTCTTCCGAATGTTATTTCGAACAGCACGAGTCCTGTGCTCTAATGCACTGCTATATTTAACGCAAAACATATCAGGTTCAAGATTTGATCCCATTCCGTCTCGTTATCGACCATGCGAGTCTTTAACACATCTTTAATTGTTCCGTGGATTCTCACCAGTGCTCCATTACTTTGTGGACGTAAAGCTTTTGTTTTAACGTGCTTGATCCTGAAAAGGTTTTCAAATTTATTGACTAATTTCGATCCAAAGTTAGCGCCTTGGTCAGTTAAGATGTGTTTTCGAGTGGAAAAGATGTATATGTAGTAATCTAGCAGGTTGGTTAGTATGGTCTCGCTCGTTGTTTCGCTTAGTGCAACAAGGATTATATATTTTGTCCTTACATCCTGAATGGATAAAATGTATTTGTTGCCACAGGTAGTTTCCGGTAATGGACCAACAATGTCTGTTGCGATCTTGTCATTTGGTTGCGTTGGCATTTCTGAGATGACTGCTTCAACTTTGAGACGAATCCGAGACAGTTTTTCGCGTTGACATACTTGACATCTTTTAACAAAGTAATTGCGTCTTTTTCTATATTTTCCCATGATGTTTATTTGCGTAACCTCTTTATAGCTTTGTTTTCGCCGAAGTGACCTGTAGCCACATTTCCGTGTGCTTCCCTCAATATATTTTGCTTCTCCTCTACATTTATTTGTTTATAAGGTCGCACAGAAGAAATGCGTAGTCTGAGAATTTGTTCTGAAGTAAGAAATTTAACACATCTCCAATGCGGACTCGTTCTGTGATTTTAATTAAGGGATCCTCTATGCGAAATTTAAATATTCTCCAGGATTTGTTTTTGGTGAAGTCTTTAATTTTGTTGTGAAGAAGTTTCACTCATTCCTCTTCGTTTTTATTCTGGTAGTTCAATCCTCAGCAAAGAGAGAATATTTTGCTTGCTAATTTTAATCCAATTCTTTCCGTTAATTAACGGTTTAGTTTTCAACTTATTAGGCAGATGGTTTTTTTTCCAGTTGGCGTACTCGTTGGGGATTTCTTCTTCGTCTTTCGGTTCCTGATTTCGCAATCTGCCAGAAATCAATTCGTTATCTACACCTGCCGTGGGTGTTGTGGTTCTATCAACTTCTTGAGGGTTATCTACCTGATCAATTTCTGCAGTCTCCTGCGATTTTTCTAAAAGATTTTATCTTGAATAGGATGCATTCGCGAAAGTGCGTCAGCTGCCGTATTTTCCTTCCCCTTCTTGTATACGACCTTGTACATATACGCTTCTAATTGAAATCTCCATCTCGTTAACTTGAATGAAGGGTCTTTAACGTTGAAAAGCCATGTCAAAGCCTGGTGGTCTGTTTGTATCACGAATTGGCGTCCGGGAAGATATTGATGGAGGTCAGGATCATTTAGTGTTCTTGAGATGTAGCCAACTAGGTGTCCCTGTTGAGATAGAATCGCCCCCAGCCCGACCTTGCTTGCATCAGTAGTCATCATGAATGTGTCCTTAAAGTGTGGGTACCTTAGGACCGGTACTGATCAAAGAGCATCTTTCAATGACTTAAAACTTGATTTGGAAATCGATTTCCGGTTAAAGGGTTGATTTTTCTTTGTTAATTCAGTAAGCAGTTTAGCTATTGTAGAAAAGTTCCTTATAAATTTTCGGCAGTATCCGGCTAAGCCTAAGAAGGACATGACTTCTTTTTGTTTCTCGGGTCTTGTGAAATTTTGGACATCTGATCATTTATAGGGGTTTGGCTTCACTCCATTTTCTCTGATCACATGCTCTAGGTATTCTAGTTCTGGCCGAAGAAATTCACATTTGTCCGGATGAAGTGCAAGTCCGTCAGCCCGTAATCGTTCAAATAGGATAACCAGATTTTCATTGTGTTCTTGAAGTGTCCTTCAAAGACAACGATGTCATCTAGGTAAGCAAAGCATATTTTGCTGATAAGTCATCTTAATGCTGTAACCATCATTCTTTGGAATTTTGTCGCCGAATTCTTGAGTCCCATCGGTAGGCGATTGTAGTGAAAATGTTCCTCATTTGTAGAGAACCCAGTGTATTTTTTTGAGTCCTCATTTATAAAAATTTCGTGAAATCCTGAGCTCAAATCGAAAGCCAGAGTGGTGAAATGAATGGGGAGTCCCAAGCTTCTGTTATCTTTTTAGTTAACACTGCTTTCACTTGATTAGAAATCTCTTCATTGTGACATTCTGGATGTCGAGGATGACGTATATTAGTGTTAGCTTCATCATTCAAAACTATTCTGCGTGACGCTAGGCTTGTGCATGGTAATGCACAAGCCTCGTAGTGTGAAAATGTCGTGATATGAGATACCTATCTTCTGTATCTAAGCGCTGTGAACGTTTTCGATATGTTCGAGCATGAAATTTTTATTCAATAATTTCAATCCAGTATTTAATTCATTTTGCGTGATGTAGGTTATGCGCTCCTCTCGTGCCGGGTTAAGATTTATATAACAGGGGTGTTAGTTGAAGTTTGCCGGTTTTTTAATAAAGAAAACACTTAATCCTCAAGGGAATCTCAAAAAAAAATTATTCAAAGTATTGACCATTGGATTCTACACATTTTGCCCGTCTTTCAGGCAAATCATGGATACCTTGCCAAAAAACCTTTTTCTCTTTCGAGGCAAACCATTCTTTGAGTTATTTTTCGACTTCTTCAAAATTAGCGAAGGGCTGCTCTGCAAGTGAGTGTCCCATCGGACGGGGCGAGGTCTGGAGAGTACGGCGGGTGCGATAATATTTCCCAATTATTCAATGCTCTTAATGTGTTCTTCACCACTTTAGCGGTATGAGACGGTGCGTTGTCATGTTGTAGCATAACTTTGCCATGTCTTCGGGCCCATTTCGGCATTTTTTCGATGAACACTTGATTCAAATTAATAATTTGTTGTCGGTATCGATCCATATTTACCGTCTCACCAGGTTTTAATCAATTGAAGTACACGACACCACACTGGTCTCATCAAACACTGAGCATTGTCTTACGGCCAAAGCGATTTGGCCTTGGTGTCGATGGGCCGACCTCACCAGGTGAAAGCCATGATTTTTTCCGCTTCGGGTTCTCGAAATAAATCCATTTTTATCCCCCGTGACAATTCGATGCAGAAAATATTTCCTTTGGAACCGTTCACGCAGTATTTCACAAATGGTTTTTTTGATTTTCCATTTGTCTATCGTTCAGTAGGCGTGGTACCCATTTTCCATACTTTTGGATTTTTCCCATGGCTTTTAAACGTTGGCAAATTGATCCTCGGGGCACATTTAGTGTTTGTTCCAATTGTTGTTGCGGTTGGGTTGCGTCTTCATCCAATAACGCTTGCAATTCCCCGTCTTTGAAGTTTTTCGTTACACCAGGATGTTCATTGTCTGTTAAATCGAAATCTCCACTTTTAAATTGACGAAACCATGTCTCACATGTTCTAATCACTAGAGCATGTTCACCATAAGTTTTTACCAGCAATCGATCAGCTTCATCTGCTTTTTTCTTTTGTTGAAATAAGAAAAGCAACGAATGCCGCAAATGCGATTTACTTCGAACGAAACTCGACATATTCACTGAGATTAAGAACTATGATGCTATTATTTTGGCAGAATAGAAATGTGTATTTTTAAAGTTTATTTTCCAGAGAAAAATATGACATAGATGCCAAATCATAGAAATGTGTACATATCTCTAGCGACATCTATGAGTAAACCCGGCAAACTTCAACTAACACCCCTGGCATATCATTCTAAATAGCTCCGCGCTTTTCGGTACATGCCCAGTTGAAAACTTCGGGCTTTCAATGTAAACTTAAGAATTGTCACATTTCAATTGCTTTATCTTATTTTCAAGAATGACATCATCAACTTGTAAAACCTTCGAAGCGAGTCGAGACCGAAATTAAATTATGTACAAGAAGTCTCTATTAGAACTCAAACATAAGGCTTCTTTGGAACAATTTATCTAACTTCGGTTAACTAGTAGTATATAACAAAACCCATTTTTTGTTGGTCTGACGTTATCTTTCCCATACAAGGCATAAATTATTGCAATATATAAGTATAATCAAGCAAAATTGAATTATAAACACCCGTTTCCTTGCGTACATAATTTTAATTGATTGGAATTGATACAATAATGAGATAATTTGGATCCCAACTTTTTAAAAAATTGAAAATTTATGGTTTATTTTTACTTTTCAAGGTCAAAGATAACAAGTTTAGGCCGATTATTTGAGAAGCCTAAATATCATGTTTTTTAACTTGCTTACGAAAACATCTCGGATTAAAAATGTAATGAGTTTTTAATGAGAGAATATATTTAAATGAAATCTTCTAAGTGAAAACAAATGTTATGCTATATATTCAATTTCACAAGAAGTTTTACAGTTTAAACGATATTTTGGAAGAAAATAAAATCAAAAAAAGTTTTTTTTCTCTGATTTGACTGGAACAGTTCTGGGTTTTGGACATCATCTGAGAAAAATGTCGCAATGCTAGCTCAATCTGATTTCAAATATTCATGAAAAAAGTATTTGCGACACTTATATATAAATATTTCTTAAAAAAGTAAACACAAAGTACTACTTTATATCTACTGACAATAACATTTATGTGACATTTTTAAAACTATTTGTTATAATTTTTAGCAATTTTCTCTTCGACAAGAGATAGAAAGTCGCGGTTGTTCCAAAAATATTTCCCTTTGTGTCCAATTTTTTGTTAAACAGAGGTATTAGTTGGCTATTTTAACAATGATAATTGAATAATAATGCTTCAAATGATGGTTCTGTTCTGAAATTATATACTTTTGTCAACTTCGTAATAGAAAAGAGTTAGTACTTTATTCAATTTAGCAAAAATAATTGTTTAAACAAATTACTATTGTTTATGGTTATATTCTTATTTTATATTATTACTAGATATTTGCGGTTTTTTCAAAAAATTTGAAATTTTTTCACTTTTTAGGTAGAGTAAAGCAATAATTAATATAAGTTAACAACAATAATTGTTTTAAAAATTAATTATTACTGTTAATGCCATGTAATTTTCATAATGGTGGTACCTTTTTAGGTGCCTTTTCAGTCATGCAAAAATAATAAATAAACATTATAGAGATTCATATTTCAAACAAATAATTTTCTTTGTGTAAATATATTTTTCCAAAATGAAAAAGATACTTGAAATTCTCTTTACATTTTCATGTGAATCATATTTAATTTGAATTTTTCTTGAAGAATTTACTAAAATCCTTTCTGTTTATGTTATTAATAATATTTAATATTTATTTGTAGCCAGCATGAATTATTATCCCCTTAACCCTTACTTTAGACACTTCTGCGGACTGACCTAATGGACACACTGTGGTGCATCGCACCCTAGCAAAAAAAATTGTTACAACAAATAAATTATTGATTATTTTAACTTAAAATTTTTTAGGAACTTCTTGCTTTCCTATTCAATACAAAAAAGATCGAGACTAAACGTACGACATTAACAACATATATGGAATTTTTAACATTATATCAAAGTATAGGGATTCTTCCAAATGGTTTCCTTCAACGCTGCAGGAGATCCCGTATGGTTCCTTTACACATTAACTCTAAATTGAAAGACTCGAACTTTTATTTTTTCAATTCTCAAAATTCATGTAAATTGAGTCGCCTTTTCTTTGATTTATTTAATAACATCTTAAATTAAAAAATAAATGGCATCCATTTTGCTGTGAGTGACAATATTTTTAGATTAAATCAAATTGAAAATGTTATTAAGAATGTCCTTCCTTTTTAAATATTACAAAAATTCTTTGCTTTTGAAACTTGCAAATATGAAAAAATTTTCCAATGTAAAAAAGTTGCTTCATTAAAAAAATGCTATCATCTTCGTGATTCTAAAATTCGTTCCGCTAAAACTCATCTCAATAGAAACTGGTTTGTAAATCTCACTAACTATGTTATTCCTCAAGAAATCATTGATTTTTGGTACTTAGGACTTAAGTTTTCATCGAATATTAACAACATCAATGACCTGCACGTTTACAACAATACATTAATTTGAAATCAATCTTCCCAAATTATTATGAATCATGTTTCCTATTTACGATATCAAAATCGACTTAAAGTTAAGTGTATTACACCGGATTCTATCGTATTGAGTATTTTTGAGTATTAAACAAGAAAAAAAATATTTTACGTAAACAAAAATTTTTGGTGGCAAATATAGTGTGGAATGCCCCGTGTATTAATTAACAATATCATTTTCCGAAACACAAAATGAAACGCAGTTTCCGCAATATTATGAATAAGGGATTCTTTTTTATAGACGGAACGAAACTATTCCGTCGCACCTGGAGAAGAGAGACCAAAAAGTTGAATATTTTCGGTGAAACCGCAATTAAATCAATCCTTTCTTCGACCGTCAATGTGAATATAAGTAACAATAACTTTTTTAACTTTATTCAGTATTTACCTCACTATAGTGAAAAACGTACAAAAAATGGAAATTTTATGAGAAAACGAATTGTCCGTCATTATTTTAATGGAAAATATATTAACAATAATTAATTACAATATTAAATTTAAGACATTATTACATTAAATACAATATTACGTTTCGCAAAATTGATTACGGAATACCATACTTTAATTAAAGATTGGACAAAAATCGGATATTTAAAAAAAAACCGTGATTTGCTGACTCTATTATTAGAGAAAATTTATAAAAATAGTATTAAATTGCTTAAAAGATCTATATGAAAATATTATCAATATAAAGGGGTATTTTATGTATTATAAGCAGTCTGCTTTGAAAAAAAACAGCAAAGGAACATGATTAGTGCTAGAAACTCACACAGCCCATTCTTTAATTTATGGGGTTTCTCGGCAAACCTATAAAATATACTGATTAGAATGATATTTGTAAAGTAATATTTTTTTCGTATTTTTTCTTTTGGGAAATACGTATTAAAATTCAAGTGGGCTTGCGCCACCTCTAAATGTCATTTTTGGTTGGTGTAAAATAAGAAAATAGATTCATTTTGTTATGAATGAGCACAAATTCGCGGTCAATATGAATGGAAAGGTTAAGAAAAAGTGTAGGACCACCCCAATATTACACACTGTACATCGATATTAACACTTCAATAAATACTACCCAGTATGGACGAAGAAGTCTGAAATATAAAACCTGTAACATCGAGTTAAAAGGTTCTCATACAGAAAAAAATTGTGCTGAAGTTCCAAGTTTTCCGTTATAATAGGGACAGTATATATTTTCTGCCGAATTTTTACTTATATTATGAATGTATGTGCCCTGTTACATTTAATAAAATTTTCGGTAAATTTGACATTTTTTAATTATACAATGTAATCGAAACGTCCTTAAAGTTTACAGAAAGTATCCGTAAATTGCTAAAATACTGAAAATGCAGTAAAAGCATTCCAAAATCTTTCTAAGCCGAACGTAAGCAGTTCAAGCGCACACTAGTCGTGATTCAATTATGTGCAACTACCTTCTTGAATGAAGCAAGAAAGAAGCAGCTATCACAGCAGTCAAGTCTCAAATCCGCTCATTTCTCCAACTTAAACTCATATACCGATAAAGCTCCTTCGTTACACACTGCCTCAATAAAATAATTAATTTTAATTTTATTTCATTGTCTAAATTTTAATTTCTATAACTATTTTTCAATAATTATGAGAAAGAACACTTCAATTAGCTAATGAATCAATCACGAAAAAAATGTATGACTGCGTCAAAGATATTTTTTTTTGACTGGTAGACAATTATTTCTATAAACGAAAGCAAAAATAAATGGGGAAAAAACCATGCAGAACTTTATTGAATAAAAATGCGAGAAGGCCAATGTAAACTGAATCATAAAAACATTTTTTATTTGAATTTTACTTTGTACGCAATATGATGTATCAGCAACAAGGGAGAGAATGGGTTGTAAGTGTTCTGTAGATACGTAGAAAAAGGTAAAACAGTAATTTAAGGTGTAAGAAATTTAAATTATATTATAATCTAAATTAAATTTATGGAATCTTCTGTAAAAACCAGAATCCACCGACCAAATTTGAACCAAACCGAACAATGAAACAAAAAATTTTTTCCAATTCAATCTGAAAAAAATTCCTGTTAAAACAAAAATGTCAGACAAAAATAGAAAAGAGAGGAAAGAAAAATGAGAAGGCACCCAATCTTTCGTCTTTTTTATTATTAATATTATCAAGTCACAAAAAAAGAGAACATTGAAAATAAAAAATAAGAAAATAAAATGACATTACCAACATTTCGTCACTTTTTTGATTTGATAATATTAATAATAAAAAAGACAAAACAAAGTGAAAGGGAAGGAAGGGGATGTGGTTGGTTGCCTTCTCATTTTTCTTTCCTCTTTTTTATTTTTGTCTGGAATATTTGTTTTTAACAGGAATTTTTTTCAGATTACAATTAGAAAAAAATTTTTGGTTTCATTGTTCGGTGTGCTCCAAATTTTGTCGTTGGATTCCTGTTTTCTACAGGAGATTTTATTAAACAGTAATTTATAATTACATGTGAATTTCGCCTAACTCTGCAAAAAGGCGCATTGTAAAAAATTATTTATAAAATCAAGAAAAATATTCCCATTGTTAGGTATAACTAATTTTGAAAAAGAACTAAAGACGGGCTTTGAATAAAAATTATTTTTCTCTAATTAACTTTGTACAATAAAAACGTACCAAAAAGATATCTATATAAATAACTTATTAACTTATAATTAACTTAATCCTGACACTCAGGAAAAAGTAGCTTTATGTCAGTGAGAAAAAATCGCACTGAGTTCGCCTTTAGTGAGGCTAATTTGAAATCTGTAGGTAGACAGTTCGCCTTTAGTGAGGCTAATTTGAAATCTGTCTACATCTTAAATGACGTTAATCGTATCTCGGTGAAAAGTTTGTTGTATATATAGATATAATTAATTAAAATTTCATCATAGGGAAAACCGCAGGATCAGGTGCCAATCTGAAAAATTGCGCCCGATCCCAGCGAAATCGCTGTAAAATTTCAGCCATAACCACGTATAACGACCGTGAGATAGGTAGTTACAGTCTGTGATGGAATCAATACGACGATCCGGCAAAAGTCTCTTGCACCCTGAGGACACAGAGCGACTCAACGACGATCGCCTTCTGCATTTTCCCCGCAAGTATTTAAGCCTATTGCTCACACGTAGGCATGCTTCTCAGGCTATTAACCAGTGGAAGCTTGGCACCTCTAAGAGCGCTGATGATAAAGACGATTAATTTAACAGAATATTCCGGGGACAATCGTCGCAACTCCCTTACAAGGGACCTCTCTTTCTTTTCATTCTCCTTGGCTATGATGTTTTTGTCAGCTGGTGCCGAAAATTCGATAACGAACATGGTTCGCTTCTTGAAATCAAGGAGAACTATGTCAGGTCTTGAGTGTGTAGCAGAAACAATTGTCGAGAATATAAAGTTCCAATATATTCGGCACTTCTCATTCTCGACAATTGACTCTATTTCCCTAAGAGCGCTTAGCGGATCGATATTAGTGTTAATGCCGTAAGAGTGAATGCTCGGGACGTGCATGGCACGCCCTGCAGTTACCATCGGGAAAGTCTTGGCTCAAAATGTGGCGACGGTATGTTAAGGTGGAAATGACACCAATCTTGACATGTCAAAATGAAACCCTCCGTGCCCGACTTCAATCCGCGTGATTTAAGGAAAGCAAACATTAGCTCACACGATATTGACTGATCCTCTACATTTCTGAAGACGATGCTGAGCATCCTCTTATCGAGGAGCTGTTCCCGGAAGTTTTCTCTTCTGCTTTCTGAATCCGGGCTTTCAGGAGTGAGTACTTGAGATAGATGAGATTTGATGCATGCTGCTCACTCCTGATACTGAAGTCAAGTCCGAGTGTTTCAGCAGCCTCCTTCGCTACTTTGTACAGAAACGCTCATTTGCCCTCTTCTTCATGCTTCCTGACTATTTTAAGGAGAGGATCTCTTCCATTTGCGCCTCTGTGTGCTGTAACCAAAATAATCCTGTTGTGAAGACATTCAATATTCAATATTCCGCGACTACCTTGACGGCGTGAGATGTAGAGTCGCGGAGCAGAAGACTTAAGATGCATGTTTTTGTTTATGTGCATAACCTTTCTGTCCCGACATCCAGAGATCTGAGCTCGTTTCCCCGATAAGCCGTTTATATCTGCTTCGGAGAGCATCCTTTATTGATGTCACATCCTGAATGCGGCTTTGTGGCACGCCCAGGTACATATAAGCCTCTCTAGCGCAAAGGTGACGTATAGCGCTTCTATCGACGAGCTCAGGTTCTTCAGAGATGCCATTAAGTTTTCCTCGCTTCAAATTAACCTTAGCGCATATGTTTAACCCAAATTCCACTCCTATTTCCTCAGTGTATCGTTCGATAATCCCTAGAGCTATGTGTAGTTGCTCTTTATTTTTAGCATAAATCTTAAGATCATCCATGTAGAATACATGGGTGACCTTGTGCTTTTGATTTGCAGGTTTATCGTAAAGGTACCCCTAGGAATGGCGAAGTGCCAAAGATAATAGGAATAATGTGAGGCAAAAGAGGAGTGGGATTTTGTCCAGATGACATAATAAATCTGATTTTCCAAAATGGCATCAATCTCTCTATGCACCTCACGATTTACGGATAGACCTGTAAGCTTTCGAAATACAGATGATCAGTTTATGGGAGATCGAATCGAAAGCTTTCCGGTAATCAATCCAGACCATCGACAGGTCAGGCTGGTAGGATACTGCATCTTTGCAGACACATCTATCGATAAGCTGATTCTCCGACATCCTGCTACACCTTTCTTTGAGCCGCATTCTTCATACATTTCTTGCCACACAAGTCCGATTGCCCGAACAATCCTATCATTTAGGATAACTGTGAATATCTTATACAGTGTGTTCAGACAAGTGATTGGCCTGTAATTCTTTGAGTCAGATAAGTTTTCCATTTTCGGCAGGAGTAATGTGCGCCCTTCCACCAACCACTGTGCAATTGGCTCTTCCGACTTCAAATATGAGGTAAAAATACACAGCTCATTGAAGCTATTTATGTTCATTGAGTCTTCATCAAGTCTATGTTGCACTTCCTAGACTTCTCTCCAAAATACTTCGACCTCCTCTGGTTTTGGCTCTAGACTTTTCTTAGCGTAAAATAGTATCCGTATTCTCTCAGCAATATGCTGCCTGATGGTCAGCAACTTTGACTTGCTAAGTGCGTGATGAACGATCGAGAGTTTGCACGCGAACTTTCGAACCTTGGCGATAAAATTCCTGCCAGATGTTATGCATTCAATCACACACTTAATACGGGACGCAATTGTCTTGCCCACCCAATCTTTATGGCGAGTTGATGCATTCGTCTTTTGGTTTTATGATCAACCGTTGATTTTGTTTTACGGTTCGCATTGGCCAAAGCTCTCGCTGCATTATACACACAACAATTCATAGTGCAGAGGTCGGATTCTTCGTAAAATTGTCCACGAAGCTCTTTATCCATTTTAGCCAGATCTTTAGGCTCACATAGCCCCTTTTTGGAGTAATTCGGCATGGTTTTGCAGACGTTGATGCGAAAAGTGCGATAGCTCTGGATGTTTCTCGCACCAGTGAGCATGCATGTTCCTTGTTCAAAAAAAGAAACGACCAACTCAATTGCATTACAAATTATCACTATAAAATGAGCTCAACTTCAGTTTAAAATTTGATATGCTTGAGGGAATCCTTTTAAAATTAAACTTCTTTCAATTGTTAGTCCATATTTATACAATATATTTTCAATTTTTAGGTAAAAATAATAATATTTGGGGCCTCTTTTAAATTTTAAAATAAGTAAATTTCAAAATTGAAGTTACGATGTAGGCAGCAGCGGTGATTATGATGAGAGCGGGCGAGAATGGCTACCTCGGTATATTATATTAAACCCTTCGAAAATTTTTTAAATTACTTTTCCCGACAATATAACAGATCGAGGTAGCCGTTCTTGTCCCCACTCCTCTAATTTCCATAGGGACCCATATTCATTGCTGCTTTCCACGTTATAACTTCAATTTTAAAATTTACTTGTTTTAAGATTTAAAAGAGGCCTCAAATATTATTATTTTGACCTGAAAATTGAAAAGTATATTGTTTAAATATCAATCAACAATTAAAAGAAGTTTTATCTCAAAAGCATTCACTTAAGCATATAAAATTTTTAACTAAATTGGAGCTCATTTTATACTGAAAAGTTTTAATGCAATTTACTTGGTCGTTTTTTTAATAAGAACATGCATTTGCTCCAGCTGAAATAGCCTCATTTATTTCCAACATTCTTTCGCGGATATTATTTGTTTTTATTAAATTTTTTCATAATTATATCCCAAAATTGTAGAGCTAATCTATTTTCAAAGCGTATTTTTTAACAATACGTCTACAATAACTACCTTTCTTGCACTATAAAATTGTAAACATTTTTTGACATGGCCATGTTCTACCTAAAATCAACAGTTCTCGAGTTCTTTTGAAAAACATGTTACTTTGTAACAGTTTCCAACATTGCGGCCGTTTCCGTATCCATATGGTTGGGGACTTTTTGCAATACCTTTATAAAGCCATCCCCAATGCATCTGTGCAAAAATGCTACTTTTCCGAATTTGGTTCTCAAATCCTTCATTGACTGGGCTAAGAAAGCAGACACCTTTTTTAAAGTTTTCGCGGTTGTGACGGACCTAGAAATGAACATCGTCACCCTTTTTTATATACTACTATTTCATCATGAGATTTTAGCATAGCTTATTAAAGTCCAAATTACGATAACTCAATTTATAGATAAATATACAATTTAATCGACTTTTTATATGTCCAAGCTTTATCAGTATACTAAACTCTTTCTTTAAGGACGTTTCCCTGTTTATATAAGTAATTACAGATCTTTCTGAAACTTAGAATTACGATAGATTAAAGCATTCTGAACTCACATGAATTTTTTGGGCATAC